>JABXJD010000222.1:450000-590000 GCA_013375575.1 Percina caprodes
CTGTGGAATGCTCTTCCTCCTCTGTAGATATCGGCTTATACAATTTATGGTTGTTTACAGTTTCATTTTACCATAGCTAAACTGGCTAATGTTTACCTCAGCATCGAACCCACTTGTGTTTGGGGCAAACACCACCTTTCAACTGGAAGAGCTTAAAACCTCCATCTCAGGTTAGATAGATCAGGGATATAATGTTTTATCTTAAGTTGGAGAAGATACAACTCCCCTTAATATTTAATATGCACATTTTTATTGATTCTGGATGACTTTTTTGATTTACTCTGGTGATATAACAAGTGAAACAAACTGGAATATCTCTTAGTATGAGTCTGGAATGTCCCCAATTTGTATTAATTGTTGGATGTGAGTCATTCTGTCTGTATATTTTGTGAACTACGTTGAAGCTGTTTGTTTGTTTTTCTTTTTGATTCGAAGGTCTTGTACTTACTCTTTTTCTAAATTATATTTTATCTAGAGGATCTGGGAGGGAGGGAGGGAGGGAGGGAGTGGGGGGATTTAATATGTAAAACTATTCAATATGCAGTTTGCACACGTGTTAAATCTGTAAATGTTAATAAACAGATAAAAAAAAAATATTAATAAGAAATCCATAAACGTGTATATCTCTGCAGGTGTTCCTCCAGGAGTAGTCAACATTGTATTTGGCACTGGGCCAAAAGCAGGCGATGCTCTTGTCGGCCATCCTGACGTCCCATTGGTTTCCTTCACTGGTTCCACGGCAACTGCTCAGCGCATCACAGAGCGGAGCGCCCCTTACTGTAAGAAGCTCTCACTGGAGCTAGGAGGTAAAAACCCTGCCATTATTTTTGCTGATGCAAACCTGGACCAGTGCATCGAGACCACGGTCCGCTCGAGCTTCTCCAATCAGGTAAGAGAAGAGTGTTTTAAGACTTGATTTAAGGCTTTTTGGTTACTTTTACTATTGCTGTCATTCTTTGTTTACATGCTCTTGGGACCCAGAACTGTGGGTCAACTGTTTTGTGCTAATTTAATTGAAAATGTGTTTAGGAACATAAGCACTTAACTCACATCAACTCAGAGAGAAATAGTTTGTCAAACAAAAGCATAACTCAAGGTCTATTTAATAACTTGCTCTGGTCTTCATTAATGTTTTCTCAGTTGTAGTTGTTAGTTGCTCAGTGAGTTCAAAAATAGGAAAGGATCCTTAAATTGAGATGTTTTTTTTGTTTTTTTTGTTAAAATGCGTATCAACTAAAGAAAAACTAAAGAAATAGTTTCACATTTGGAGAACACATTCCTGGATTCTCTGCTGGTTGCCAGGGCAAGAAATAGTCAAGCACATAACTCCTGTAAAATAATGAGTTGTTGTTGTTGTATACGTTTTAGATTTTTTAGAGATTTAACATACAATAATATGTTTATTAGTTCGCTTTAGAGGTGCTAGTTGGCAGACTTTTGTTACCGTCGGACAGATCCTTGCTAGCTGTTTACCCCTTTTTTTCGGTCTTTATGCTAAGCTAAGCTATCGGGCTGCTGGCTGGAACTTTATTTTTAACAAACAGACATCAAAGTAGTATTTTACTTCTCATACATCTCTCATTGAATGCTAATAAGCTTATTTCACAAAATGTCAAAAGTGGGTCCTATCCTACTTGATATTTCTTCTTGAGGAAGCGTGCCTGTAAGAGAATCCATATGTCAAAAGCAAACTTTTAATAAACTGAACATCAGCTTTAGGCCTATGTTGCATATTTCTAAATTATTGTCACACACAAGAAAACACAGCAAATCTGTGGTCACACATCACATGAAAGTACAAAGGGTTCAAAGGGGCCAAGCAGATCATAATTTCCCAGTGGACCCTTAGCAGGTTAACCTGGGAATGGTCTTAATCTGTTTCGTCAGAGCAGTTACAGTGGGGGAAATAAGTATTTGACCCCTTGCTGATTTTGCAGGTTTGCCCACTTACAAAGAATGCAACGATCTATAATTTTAATCATATGTACATTCTAACAGTGAAAGACAGAATCCCAAAGAAAATTCCAGAAAATCACATCATATGAATTTATTAAAATTGATAACCATCTGATGAGGAAAAACAAGTATATGACCCCCTACCAAACAGCAAGTATTCTGGCTCCTACAAGCCAGTTAGTCTTTCTTTAAGACACAGCCCCAATCCCAACCAATTATCTACATCAAATACACCTGCCTCACCTCGTTACCTGTATAAAAGACACCTGTCAACACCCAAACAACCAGCACCCAACATCACCACCATGGGCAAGACCAAAGAGCTTTCTACGGACATCAGGGACAAGATTGTAGATCTGCACAAGGTTGGGATGGGCTACAAGAGAATCGGAAAGCAACTTGGAGAGAAAAGATCAACTGTCGGTGCAGTTATCAGGAAATGGAAGAAGCACCACACCACCGCCAACCTCCCTCGGTCTGGGCCTCCACACAAGATCTCGCCTCGTGGGGTGTCCCTGATCATGCGAACGGTGAGGAATCATCCCAAAACCACAAGGGGGGAACTGATGAATCAACTGAAGGCAGCTGGGACCACAGTTACAAAAGAAACGGTTGGTAACACGCTACGCCGTCATGGATTGAAATCCTGCAGCGCACGCAAGGTCCCCCTGCCCAAGAAGAAACATGTACAGGCCCGCATGAAGTTCGCCATTCACCACCTGGACGACTCAGAAGAGGCCTGGAAGAAGGTGATGTGGTCAGATGAGACCAAAATAGAACTTTTTGGCCTCAACTCAACTCGTCGTGTTTGGAGGGCAAAGAACACCGAGTACAACCCAAAGAACACCATCCCCACCATCAAGCATGGTGCTGGCAACATCATGCTTTGGGGGTGCTTTTCAGCCAAGGGGACGGGACAACTCCATCGTATTGAGGGGAGGATGGACGGGGCCATGTATCGTGGAATTCTGGACCAACATCTCCTTCCCTCAGTGAGAGAGCTGAAGATGGGTGTTTCAGCACGACAACGACCCTAAGCACACCGCCAAAGCAACAAAAGAGTGGCTGAAGAAGAAGCACATCAAGGTTCTGGAGTGGCCTAGCCAGTCTCCAGACCTGAATCCAATTGAAAATCTTTGGAGGGAGCTTAAAATTCGAGTTGCCAGGTGACAACCTCAGAACCTGAATGATTTGGAGGCTGTCTGCAGGGAGGAGTGGGCCAACATCCCTGCTGAAATGTGCACAAACCTTGTCACCAACTATAAAAACCGTTTGACATCTGTGCTGGCCAATAATGGCTTTTCTACAAAATATTAACATGCTGTTTGTCCAGGGGGTCAAATACTTGTTTTTCCTCATCAGATGGTTATCAATTTTAATAAATTCATATGATGTGATTTTCTGGAATTTTCTTTGGGATTCTGTCTTTCACTGTTAGAATGTACATATGAATAAAATTATAGATCGTTGCATTCTTTGTAAGTGAGCAAACCTGCAAAATCAGCAAGGGGTCAAATACTTATTTCCCCACTGTATAAACAGGTTTTGTTGTCTACATGAGTAGAGGTTAGTTTTATTCTTATCAATAGTGTCAATGAAAACCGGTATGAAGAAATGTTAAATGTGATGAGGATGCAGTGACATGGTGTGTCCACATGGGGGAGATCACAGTCCATGTTTTGTCATGTAGCAGATGCTGAAAACAATGTTCTGAACAATCAATGCTTCTATCAGAATCCTCTAACTTCCCCTTCTTTCCTTTCCTCTCAGGGAGAGATCTGCTTGTGCACCAGCAGGATTTATGTGGAGAGGAGCATTTACTCTGAGTTCCTGGAAAGGTTTGTGGATGCAGCTAAGAAGTGGAAGACAGGTGTGCCCTCTGACCCCAGCAATAACAACGGAGCACTTATCAGCAAAGAGCACCTGGAGAAGGTGATAAAAAATAAACTGTTAAATGCTGTGAAAAAACAATTTTTGATTGTTTTAAATAATCATATACTTGGTAATCCTACTTTGTCTTGATCCCAAGGTTCGAAGCTTCGTTGCACTCGCCAAATCTGAAGGCGGCATCGTCCACTGTGGCGAGGGAGTTGACCAGCTGGAACTCCCTGAGCGCAACGCCAAGGGCTATTTTATGCCAGCCACCGTCATCTCAGGCATATCTGACAGCTCCCGTGTCATGCAAGAGGAGATCTTTGGCCCTGTCACCTGTGTCAGCCCATTCGACACAGAGGATGAGGCCATTTTCAAGGGAAATGGCGTGCGTTATGGTCTGGGGGCCACGGTGTGGTCCCGGGACGTTGGGAAGGTTCACCGGGTGGCCAGGCGGATACAGGCAGGTATGGTGTGGACCAACTGCTGGCTAGTGAGAGATCTAAACCTGCCCTTTGGAGGGATGAAGAATTCTGGCGTGGGGAGGGAGGGAGGGAAGGATTCCTACCACTTCTTCACTGAGGTGAAGACCATCACAATCAAACACTGAGGGAGGAGGGATTGGAGAAACATGGATACAGTTTTGTAGTTAATCTTGACGTTCATCAGCCTCTGTCAGCAATTTTTAGGAATTTCAATGATACATTTCTGCTCCCACCCTCTCGGATTACTGGAGCCCGTAATTACATTTATAAAATACAAAGAGTGGAACAATACAGATGAATATACAAGCAGAAATGCAATAGAAATGTCAAGTGAAGAGGAAATATATCATAGTGCAAAACAATCTAATATGCATACATTTTTCATTAGTAGAATCTTTTTGCATTTTTGCAATCTAAAATGTTTGAAAAAGTGCAGACGAGAAGAGGAGAAGGTTAAACCAGATAAGGCAGGAAACTATTCATTGGCCTATTTCAAGTAGAAGTCAAGAGGACAAATTATGAAGTTAGCTTAATCCTAAACATCCTTTTTAAAGTTTTGCAGGTTTGCGCCTGCGTCACCGTTCAGCAAGCAATTTTGACAAGAAGGCATACAACCACTGATAATTCAAATAGAAAAGTGGATAGGTTAGTAAAGTAGAGCTAGTAGAGTATGTGCCTTATGCTGACCAAATCAAAAGGCAAATCATTATCCACTAGTACTTCTTCAGCTGTTCTTTTATGGACACTTTGAAACGTCATTGTTGTTTGTGGAATGCCGTAGATCTTCATTGTATCTCTGACACAATGTCAGCAAAAGATAGATGTCAGATTCTGGGTCTGATACAAGAAAACAGGTCTGCTGACAGATTTAGTTTTAATTTGAAAAGTCTCATATTGTTATCAGCAGGTGTTATCTGTTACATCTGAACACCTGGTCAAAGTCTGATCTGTTATAGAATGTTTAACGTCATGCAATGTGAATAAATGACAAACTGTCTCGTGTGGTAGTTTGACAACATGTTTGCAGATAGGAGTAGGAATGTCAGCAAGTCAGCTGACTGTCTGACTGAAGTTAACATGCTAACATTTACTAATTAGCACTAAACACGTAGTACAGCTGAGGCTGATGGTAATGTCATTAGTTTATCAGGTATTTCATAAAACAAAGTATCGGACAAGTTCAAATTGTGACCTGAAGGTTTTGATAAATGAAAAGTCACCACAGTTATTATAATATTATATATAATTATAATTTTGGGGATTTTTCCATCAGTATGGAGTAGTACTGAAATCATGTTAAATCTGGTACACATATGATACAGTACAATCACATTTTAATGTTAATTTATTTTTTCTTCAAAAACAGGAAATCTCAACTTAGAATGATGTCAAAAGCAATGCATCTTTGAATAGTAGGTAATTTAAGTGACTTGGCAGCCAGTACATGCTATGTTCAAACAACTGTTTAAGTAATGATCAAAATCTGCCAACCACAACCACTATTAGCCGCTTGTTTCATCTTCCTCCTGATCCTGATCTTGCATTTTTCAGCACACTCCCCCTCCCCTCTTTCCCACCTATTAAACATGTCTCCTCACAGGCTCCTGGATAGTTAAGTTGGTAGAGCAGGCGTCAAGTTTACTTCTTGACGCAGCAGGCCACCCGGGTTCGACGCCTACCTGCGGCCCTTTGCTGCATGTCATTCCCCCTCTCTTCCCTTTCATGTCTTCAGCTGTCCTGTCAAAATAAAGGAATAAAATGCCCAAAAATAATCTTAAACATGTCTCCTCACCTTGCTAATCGTCATGTCTTAATGCAGTGTGAGAAGAGACTGACGTGTGCAGTGTGTCATGCATGCATATGAGCATGTTGGCGTTGCACTCTGCCCCATATGAGCCCCCCCTGACAGTTTAGGAAAAGATGGTACAGGAGGGACGTGCCCTATTTGTAATGCGAGTGTGTAAAATCACGTCTCCCCAATGAGGTGTATGTGACATTTACCACAGAGCCAGTGTGTGTGTCCCACCCTCTGTGTTTTGGCTAGGGAATGGGTATTGTGCTGTGTCACGCTGCATGATTGCATACAAACACACACACACACACACACACACACACACACACACACACACACACACATACACATACAAGCAAGCTCTGGTGCCTTCCTAGAACATAGCGTGTGATGAAATGGATACCACCCACAAGTCAGGTTAGGAGGTCTAAGGCCACACACCGAAATTGACATACACACACACACACACACACACACACACACACCTTACAAACAGAATAGGAACAAAGTAAGTCAGCAAGTATTTCATTTTCCTCCGTTTCCTCCCTTTTTTTTCTTTATTTATCTTTCATCTCCCCCTCTTGTGAATGTTTCATTGAGAAGGAAAAAGCTCATTGGAGTAGGTCTCGCCCCGCTGTACGTGACTTTGAGGACAGCGCTGTTGGCTTCAGCCAAACCAAGCATTTAACTTTCATTTCACTTATCAGGCACACAAAATAATGTAAATAGAGCATCCTTCCATTTTATAGCCACAAGGAAACTGCAATATCTTAGCCCGTCAGAATATCTATTCTATGAAGGATCTATTTTCATGCTGCCGGCTGCAGGGATGTGATAGGCCTCCTGAAGACGGCCTTCTCATTGATATGTTGGCCATAGCCAATACACAGCCATTTTTGGCCAATTCCCAATGCAATAAGCCTGTGAATTGTTATCTTTTTATGTGTTTTAATTATAAATGTACACACAGTATTTAATTTAAACTAACTGTCTTGAACGACACCTGAAATCAGAGTTTAAATCACAGGCTTAATGCTGGCTCATTGAAAAGAAAAGTCTTTTATTCATTCTTAATAGAAACAAAGTAGAATACGGAACAGTAGAGACAAAACCAGCATCAGTAGTTTCCATTCTTCCCATGTCTTTCCTTTATCCTGGCTGTGGCATTTTCCTTTTTTCTTCTCCTATTCTCTGTATTTGAATGGCATGTGTCACACACAGTAGGCTTGCTTTTTTCACAACCAACCCCTCCTCTCACCACGCCCGTCTCTCAGGGCCGTCTATCACATTTGGGTTCAGGAATTTTCCACAGCGGGCGGTCAGGGTTTTGTGGCAGATAAGCCCCGAGATGAAGCTGAGTCCTGAGAAAATGTTGTAGTTCAAGCAGGTTAAGCAAACTCAGCCAAGAAACCTCACGTGTGTGTGTAGAGGAGAGAGACTTACTTGGCTAATGAAGGCTGAAAGTCTGCAGCAACATGCCAATCTCAGGTGCATTATATTTACAAGCCTGAAATGACACCTAAAACTGGAACCACATGCAGTCTACCTATCAAGGTAGGTAAATAAACACAAGGCCATGACTGAGAAGAGGAATAGTAATAAGTCAGATCCTAACTATCCGTCCCTGCATAAATAGCAATTATTTAAAATATTTAGACATACTGACATACTGACTTGTTTTGGCTATGAGCCAGCACCAACTGAAACCTACCTTTCTGTGACTGAATGTGTGATTCGATCACATGGCGTTTTCCATTTAAAAAAACAACTAGTTTTTTTTTAAATGTATCTCCTTTTCGCTCTGTTTTTGATCTCTTTCAACTAGAGGGAACAGCCCAGTCTCATGGCAGTTCATGAAATGGTTATTTAATTATAAGAACTATTGATTAATGTTCAGGGACACAATTTTCTTGTTTTTTTCGTGGTGGTGAGCACAGATTTTAAACTAATGTATTTTAATGGGAAGCATCTTTCATGATAACAGCACAATTATGGCAGCGAGCAGTACTGAATAACTGAAAAGTACTAACCTAACCACAGCCTTCCATTGTTGTTGCCGTCTCCTGCGTGTGACGGTCCCGTGTGCCGTTTCATTTCCCTGTTGTTGCGTCCCCCAGAGGCCGTTGATCGTGTCCCGGCAGCCGTTGTTGTCCCCCAGAGCAGGCTGCTGCACCCCGGTCTCATAGCAGTTTGTAAAATGGTCACGTTCCCATTTCGTGACGACCACCACGAAATAAATGCAAAAATCGGGTCCCTGTTGACAAATCAATATATCAAAATATTGTGAACATTTCACCGCCATGAGACCGGGTTGGAGGGCTGGCTCTTTAGCTGCTAAATGCTTAACTATGTTCACTAGCTAGTAGCTAACAACTGGAAACAATGCTGATGGTTGCAGTTAAGACAGAATGAAAACAGCAAAGCTGCAGGCTTTTTAAACTAAAACAATGAGCTTAAAGATGCTAAAACAGTCTGTAGAGCAGAGTGGGACTGCATAGTGCTAATTCCCAGTGGTTTCATTGTCACACTTGACATCTTTTGAAAAACATACTGTTATTTGACTATCACCAACTGAAACTCACCTGTATCTGCTCACCCAATATGGTTGAAAACAAGTTGCACGCCTTTTCTGCACATTAACTTCAACTCCAGTTATTGGCCTTTTTGCTTTTCTTTGGAGTTATGACTTGATTTCCTTAGTGATGAGTTGTGTTATGCTAATGTGACTTTTTGATGAGCAGGCTCACATCATCTCACTGTAGTTGCCAAAATGTGTTGGCCTAGATCTCTTCTTGACAAATTGAATGAACGATGTGTTTGTCCTGATTATATATCAATTACAGCATTATACTTCACACCATCTGGACTGTATTTTTCTGTTTAACAGTAATGTAATAAAGAGTCCCATTTTACCTCTGGGAAGACCTCTTCAATGTACTTATCCATTTTATGTAAAGACATTGTGGGACACATGATCTTTCCATTAAAACAGAGTTATGATAGTAGGTTGTATCCACTGCTGTGCTCAAGTCTGAAATTTGTCTGCTTTGATATATTATGTACCAGGCTATGTTTCAGTAAGGAAATAACTACACTGGCATGTTTAAGGCAAGTTTGAGAAGGGCATGACTTTGGGTCTTTTAACTTCCAAAGTGCAAACAATAAAAGTGAGGCAGTCCTCTTCCTTTTGTACTTGCTGTTTCTCAGTCCAGCATGTTCTAAGTCAAATTACACCACTGTGGACAAACAGAGTAAAGAGCAAAGGGATGATGGTTCAAAATAGAGCACAGTGCAAATGTGTCATGGCCTTCTTATCATGCCAACAATGTGAAAAGTTATGGGTCTGGTGGCAGGTCTTGTATTGCATTAGAAATGTTGTCAATTAATCCTTGCATTCTGGAAAGCAGTGTGATATTGCAATAGGACAATGTTTTATACAGAAAAGATGAGCAGGGAAATAGGAGGAAACTGAAAACCACAGGACAATTTTATTGAAGAAATATGGCATGTTTTGGTATTTGGAAAAATAAAAAAAGCAGCAGACAAAAATACATTGACCGATAAAATATAGATAAAAAAGGGGCCACCTTTTGTTTAATTAAGGCCATAGCATACAACTACACTTTTAAGGCATCACAATTCAATGCCCCAAGGAGCAATAATTCATGCCTGTAAATTTCCTCTATCTTGTTGTGGTTCCCTACACATTATCTGTGGCCATTGGGAATTCTCCACACCCATTTAGGAAGACCTAGTCAGCGTATCCTTCTCTCAATAACATAACACAGGAACAGGTACAGGAAGCTCTGATGAGATTGAACTGAGCTGTGATGAAGCTGGGGTTGGGTTGTCCTGGTGGTTAAGCAGAAATTTGTCTCAGAGATCTAAGACGTGTGTTGTCTTGCTGTCATATCCACCTTTGTGGTCCTTTTGGTGCCTGACCAAACTAATGAACCACTGAAGAGGAATGTCTTTCTCATAGTCCTTTGCACTAAGGTTGTTTGTTTGCAGCACTGTTTGCTAATGTCTAACGCAGAGGACGTCACCATATTGAGGCCCTTTCCGTAAGAGAAGTTTGCATAACATTGTGTAATTAGAGGACATGAAAGCTTGGGTCAACCCCAGCAGAGCAAACAGTATAGAGAAACTAGGTCAGCATGGAAATATTAAAAGGTTTCTGACACAGTCTGAAATACTAGAAGATTCCAGAGAAGAAGATACACAAGAGTTTATGTAATTCTTAGACTGTTTTGAAAATCCTTCACTGACTAATAGTAAAGAGACTGTTGTTGCACTGGGTTTGAATATACATAACATGCATGTTGTTGCAAAAATATGACATACCTGCGCTGTGAACCTGTTGTAATGCGGTTACAAAAATAGAGCATTTTCTTCTTTTTTTGGTAAAATATGACAAGCACAAAAATGATGCATATTAAACTAACTTAGATCGTTCGGAAGGCACCCTTTAAATCAGAAGACTCTGCTGAAGTGTCCTGAAGCAAGAATATGGCCCTGTTAACGCTTGGTTTTAAAATGCGTTTCAGTGAGGCGAACATAAGTGGACAGCTGCGACACATCTCCTTTCACACCTGTGTCTATGCGTCTCCAACTGTTCGCTCATGTTTGCATTTTGTTTCTGGCCACATCATTTCTCCCAGAAGATACATTTATTAAATTCACACTCTCACAGTCACTTCAGCAGTAGTGTTCCAGTACAGCTGGAGAGATCGCTGTCAGCAGAAATTATGGAGAGTCGCGCAATATTTTGTCTAACTTATCGTAAAATGGGCAAGTTACAGAGCGTTGGTGTGCTCTCACCACCGTCACGTCCTGCATTGATGACATATTTTTTTGTTACTGCACTAGGATGCCTTTGTGTTTACACCACAAAAGATGCATGGTCAAACCACCTTTCCAAGTGATTTAATACATCCCTATGCGTCTTGGTGGTTGTTTAAACTTGTATTTAGCGCTGTCCACTTGTGATCCGATTGCCTAAGACTTTAAAACCATGTGTAAACAGGGTCAGTGATTACCAACCAGCCGTTCTGTCCTGATTTCTATGTAGGGACCAATTTACCGTGGCATTTTGAAGAAAGTAAATCCCTTTTAGAATTGTTCATGTTGTCATACCAACATCACCATGTTTTGCCCATGTTTTGTTCATCTAAGATGCTCTCCAGGTGAAGTACAATGGCACAAGGTAGGCAGCAGAGTCACGAGCGTTGCATCTCTCTTGGTTACCTAACAGCTCTCATCTGACACTGGGGAACAAAATACTGAAGATGTTGACACATAAGGTCGTCAGGTAATCACTCATCTGAAGTGTGTGTGTGTGTGTGTGTGTGTGTGTGGGGGCGATCTGCTCTAGATAGCTCATATTGTTTGACATGATGACGAATGTCTTTCACCTTGTTATTCCTATATGGTGCATTTTATAGTTTTGTACTGTGTGTCAGTACACGTTGAGTAACCTGCTTTTTTGGATATAATAATGGTTTTGTTGTTTTTATAACATGGACATGAATATGAATGGCTCACATGAATGGTTGAGGTGGAAGAGGTGGCCTAAACAACCTCTTAATTCCTTTTGAAGCCTGATAGAATAGCCCTCACTGTTCATGGGTACTTTCTTTGTTAGTTTCAAAGGACTGTCTGAAAAATAAAAAAAGGGTATTATTTAGCCTCCATTTCAATTTCTCTGTATTTCCTATCTCTTATCTGTTCATTTACAATCTAGTTGGATCTGTTCAGCGCAAAGACTGTGGCCCCGGGTGACTGCTTGGCTTACATTTATTGAGCATTAATTAAAGAGTTTGAATGGAAGCAGACAAGTGACCTTTCAGGTGAGTATATTTGGTTCAGGGGTCTTATCACTGGGAGTCACTTAATCTTTAAAGGTGAATAGATGCAAGATACACAAGTTAGCCGGTTAATAAAGATTTTTTTTCACCAAATACTTTTTTTGGTTTACTAGTTATTAAAGTAAATATCCTTGTGTAGGCCTGTTATGTCATGACTGCTTTAACCAGTTCTGTCGGAAGTGCAAATTAGACTGCAATATTGAATCATATCTTTTGGAATTGTTTTGAGACACACATGTTAGTTTTCTTTATTTATTTTTTTTAACTTTCCCATTATAATGTGTAAGTGTTTACCAAATTGAGATTTATGCATTAGTGAATTCAAATGTTTAACCACACAAACTTTCTTCCATAGAAATGAGTTGTTATAATATTTTCACCCACTTACCGCCAGGTTAGGGTTAGTGTAGTTGTGTGGCGACAGTAAGTGACCCAACTGACAAAGCTAACATTAGCTTGCTAATACATGACCTGTTTAGAGTAAGTTACAATATGAAATAGGTTAGAAGCATTTGGCCCAACAAAAAGTCAAAACTGGGAAGATGAAATGATATACACATTTTCAAACACATACCTTAAATTACAAAATTGTTCGCTAAATAACCTTATAATGTTAGCTAGATTAGCATAACATGATATGTCCCTCTCATTCTTTACTAATAGAATATTACAAACTCTGAAACACATATGCTTATATGAATACAACAGTCATACCAACATTTACAATCAATGTCTTTTAGTCACCTAAAACTGTAATTTTACAGTTTTAGGTGACGAAATTGATTGATTTGACTTTATTGAAATTATTTACACTTCACAAAAGTTTTTATTGGCTAAGACATTACCAATTTAGCTAATCACTAGCTTGAAGCTAACTAGTATCTATTAAGAACTGTAGGAAGGTTTTAACGCATACACTTAGCTGTGGCTTTATGAATAGCTGGTGCAACCAAAGCCTGTCATTCTGAGACAAACCAACACTTCTGCAACATGTTTCTTGAAATTTCTTGACCTGAGAAGACATTTAGCCTTACACTGTCTCAGCATGGGCTTCCCTGTTGCATACTGATAAATAAATTCAAATTCTCTACAATAAATTATTATACCTCATGGCATAAATGTCGTCTTGGAAAAATTTCATTTTCCATGCAAAGGGGGAAGGATAACACTAAATCCTCTTGTGAATGGAGAAATAACAAAGCCAACATGTCATGATGGAACAGTGAGAGCACCATGCCTGTCGCATCCAGCATGGCTGCCTCACAAAGGCCATCAGAGTTTTACTGAGACCGCACAGAGCCCAGGCCTGTCTGTCAGTGTGTGGGTGGATTTGTGTGTGCAGGAGGGGAGAGAGGAAGAGAAAAATAGAGACAGAGAAATGGAGAGTTGCCTAGTTAATGCTGACTAGTCAGTTCCAGGCTGTGGGACCAGATGGCCCAGTTTGGCCTCTGACTCACCAGTCCAGGTAAGCTTTTATCTGAACACTCGTGCACGTACACAAAAACACATACATATACAAGAATAAACTTAACCCTACCTCCCAGACAATGTTTTAGTTTTCAATTCCTGCCAGAAAAAAACTTTCTCTCACTCACATTTTAGTTCATAGCGGGAGCCTCGTCTCAGTCCTCCCATCTAGACAGTGGGAGTGTTGGGAGAATGGAAAAATGATAGAGAAAAGAAAGGATAAGCAGACATATACCTATACTGTATGGTTGAATAGCGGAAGACAGAAAAAAAAAACGCTTAGGAAGATTTAATTAGATGTGACTATGAGAGGGTTGCTAACAGAACAGGAGAAAGATGTAGAAATAGTAATAGTAGTAGTAGTAGTAGTTACATATGTTGCTTATACATATAAAAACATATTATTTGTAGTTGTTACATTGTTAGTATTTGATGTTAACGATGTACCCAAATGATGTTAAAAGAAATAAAAAAATTTTTTTTTAAAACCTATAAACACTATATATATATATATACAAATACATTATATTGTATAGTTATAAACCTTTTATTAGTTGTTTATGTGGTTGTTTATGTGCTAGTTGTAACTGCTTATAGGTGATAAAGTGCTAAAGATCAAACCAGAGATCTCCATCAATCCCACCTACATCTCCTGTCTGTCCAGTCCTCCCACCTCAGCTATAGTGGGTGGTATCTACCTGACTTCCAGCACTTCTCCCTTTTTTCTTTCATCCTACCTCTGCTTGTGCATCTGTCTCTTCATCCTTATCATCTTTTGTTTTTGAGGCTGGCACCTTTTCCTGCCATTTTATTGGTCAGCTAGTGACACACCACCTCTGGGAACACAGCCACAAAAGATCACATGTCTTACTACGCAAAGATCAACTGGCCCTTCCTGGCACATGAAAAAAGGGCGCCATGTTACCCCTCCGTCTGTCTACATTTGCTTTCTGTCCATGACCTACAGTTCAACTTTGTCTGACAACACTAATCCCTTGTGACATAAACACATAGGAATTCCTAACATTCCTCAGGTTTTTAACTATCCAAGCTGAGTGTTGTTGTCCCTATGTTCGTTTTTTATTCATTCATCAATCTCTCTATGCGTCTAATAGTGGACTCATTCCATGACCTAAAATGTAGGACACTTAGATAACACAACAAATATTTACCTATCAA
This sequence comes from Percina caprodes, assembly GCA_013375575.1. NCBI lineage: Eukaryota > Metazoa > Chordata > Actinopteri > Perciformes > Percidae > Percina > Percina caprodes. The sequence continues at coordinate 464,619 of JABXJD010000222.1, forward strand.
ATTAGTGCAAGGACAATTCGGTTCAACATTATTATTTCAAAAGTGCAATAACTTTTCACACACATATTGTGTGTGTGTGTGTGTGTGTGTGTGTGTGTGTGTGTGTGTGTGTGTGTGTGTGTGTGTAGGTTTGTAGTACAGGTTGATGCAGGTGAGCGATGTGTCATAAATGGTGGAAGAAAAAAAAAGTAAATAACTGCAATGTTGATAACATTATTGCATTACTGAGGACAAAAGTGTTTAAACACACACACACACACACACACACACACACACACACACACACACACTACGCCGCCGCCGTCGTTTATGCTTTTCGTGACAATAGGGCCTTGTCTCAGTGCATTTCCTGACTCAGTGCAGAGAGAAAAGGACACTTTCCGGGGATTCTTCTGCTACATTGGCCTTGTCCATGTCCATTATTAACAAATGCACACACATTTGTGCACAATGTGCAATTAAACACTCCCAGGGGAAAATATGTTTTATATATTTTTTTATTTAATTCCACTAACTAGAAGTATGTCGTCATAAATGCTTTGTAGGCGGACAATGAGCCTTTTAGTGTCCTGTGCTGTTTGCCTGGAGTGTTAGTTCTGATATGATCAAAGCTGGTTTTTCTTTTTAATAAAGTATCCCACCATTTATTTTCTCATAGGACATTTGGTAAACCATGGACAGTAGTTTATTATGCTGTGAATACAGGGTATCATTAGCTTGCAGTACACAAAGACTTTTCACATTGCTAATCACCTTAGCAACAGAAAATCACTATACTGTGTGTTTCCTGCTTGCGTCCCACATTTCCATATTGCTCAGGGTAATCACTTTAAACACTCCTGCCTCTGAGGTTTGGTGCGGTGTATCATTCTGTTCACAATCTTTCTGGAAGATAAAGATAAACAAAGCTGTCTGTGTCTGATTGTTTAATGTTATGTCACTGCATGCTGTTGGTTTTCATAAAGAGTGACCTGATGCAGCAACGTTGTGCTCTCACATCGCAGTCTTGCTTTGTGTCGTGTTTTCCACGGCACATTCACCGATGTCGCTACAACATTTAACATGTTTTTCACGCATTCATTTTCTATCAATTGACCTTTTTGACCCATACTGACCTGAGACTCCTCTTACTGGTCCATTCTGATTGGCTGGGTTGCACAACAACAAAAACTTTCACATGCTTTGAACCTGTTGCTTGTGCAATCATGTGTTTTCTTTTGAAAACCCTGTGTGTCCCCACGTTGTCAGGAAGGTTATTGGATTGATTGGATCTGTACATTTGGGTATTAATACATGCACTTGTATGATTCCTGGGGTATTAAATGAGGAACTAATATTCTGCAAAACAAAATAATCTATCTCTTTAAGGCTTTTCTTTAGAAATATTGTACAGTTTCTTCTCTTCATGTCTCTAATTAAAAATAAATAAATGAAAGTCTCATGAGGGATAACCGCATGGATTTGGTAGAACTTATTCACACGCATTCATCTCCTCTTTCACTTCTCAGCTAATTGGATGATTTGGCATTAAGTATCAACGTGTGTGTGCGTGTCTTGCATAACCTTCTGTTTAAGGAGTCCTTAAAAAGGAAGCAGAATACTTGTCCTAGGGTGCTGTCAGTTGTGCAACTCAAACCAACTGTGGGATTAAATAAAGAGAAGGAGCGATAGATGATCTAAGACACACAAAAAGATAGAGGGCTATGTAAATGCACAATGGGACCTCACAACACCCGTAGGCCAGCCATCTATTGGCCCACTGGGATGCTGTGCTCAGGATACAACACGACCAGCTGGGGAGATGAGAAGAAGGAGTGGAAGGCAGGCAGGGAGAAAGGAAGTGGCAGAGACAGAGAGAAGAGTGAGCTGAAGACTTATAGTGTGTCTCATATCGCGCACTTCCGTAAGTGCACTAACAGAAGTGCACTTTGTACACTACGTACTTACTTGCATAGTACGTAAAATTTGACTGGGGAAATCGCGCACTTCATTGATGTACTTACCGGAAATGACGATCACAACAGCTCAGTCCTCCTCCTTCTTCTTCTGTGAAATTGTGATTTGCACCCAGACAGAGAGCCCCCCCCCACCACCTATTGTCGCCCGCAAAAAATACATTTCTGCTTTGTTCATCAAGATGAATATGATTGTGTTTATTGTTGCCTGTATCTGCCCTCTTTTTTCACGAGAATGAGAGGATTGCGATGCCGCCATCGTATCCTCCGCCTCCTTTTAACAGAAAATATACCGGAATGTTGATATTCATACTTTTGCTCTTAAATAATTTTTAAAAAACACCCAAAACTAGCCATGATGAGTTATTTCAGCAAAAGTGGAGCAATTAAAATTATACAACGGACGTGCTAACTTAAAGAATAAATGATTCCATTTGTTCTGCTTGTTATACTGATGTATTTGCTTTGAGCTGCTGTAGTACAGATATTTCCCCTGTGTGGATTTCACATTTTAGAAGCTGGAACTAGTGACTTTGGGTTATTTTTGATAAATGACTTCATTATTAATCTATTAATTACAGTGACAATACAAGAGTAAAAACAGAGGAAACCCAATATACATTTAAATAGATCCTATTTTATTTTTCATTTCATGAAAGCTGCTTAGTCATGCAAAGTGCAACGCTAAAGATAACAAACACATTCAGTACAGTTTTATTTTAAAAGACGGTCCAGTGTTACTTCTACAGGCTCCAGACCCCCGGCAGTACTGCCATGCCCCGGGCCACTGTGCATCGTGCTGTCCACAAAACCAGCAGGAAAGTCCTGTCTGTCCTCCCCCAGGTCGTTAGTCTTCCTTTGCGCGGTTGGCCGGGTCAGCAGCCTTCCACAGGGTTGTGGGCAGCATTGACGGCGGCCACATCCGTGTGACGCCCCCAGCAGAGGACGCGGATCAGGGCAGAAGCAGCACTGTTAATACACATTAACGTACGTTAACGTTGCTGCTAACGCTTGCAGCTTTGTGTAGCTATATTTACAAGATAATATTCTAACGCTGACATCTTCTACAGGAGGACGATAGTTTAACACAATAAACAACAATATACTACAACACATGTAACGTTAGCTTAGAAACTATTTGCCGTGTGTTGTTTTGCCGCTGTTAGCTAGCTAAGGTTAGCTTGCTAGCATGTCAAATTACGGTACCAATAAACGTTATAACTCGCGATACAAATATCATTAAAAACTGTAAGATTAACCAACATATACAAATCCAGTTCATTATATGTTATAAGTATAGCAAAAAGACTCATGTTCAACTTACATTTGTACTGCTCTGTCGGTCTCGCTATCGCGTCTTCGGGCCGCCATTAACGAAAGTTTTTCGACTGTTGTTAGCTCCGCCCCTTCCGCTACGTAGCCAAGATGGCGACCGTTGAGTGTGGAAAGTGTCCATCGATCCACACTCAATTTTATGACGGTTTTGAGTGCACCATCCGGGTATTTAAGTGTACTGCACTTGACCGCACTTCGACAATGTGAACGCACTATGTACTCAAAAAGTTAGTATTTAGTACAGAAGTGCGCGATTTGAGACACACTATTAGGCATGGAAAAGAAAATCAGTAATGGATGCGAGTCAACCTGTTATTACAATAGTTCTCCATTGAAATCAGTCTAGTCAACAGTGTGTTTAGTGACTTGAGTTCAGAGGAGCTGCAAGGCTTTCATATGCTATTTGGCACTTAACGCCTATAACATTAATGACATCCCATACTGAGGTTACACATGATAGTTTCATGGCCAGTGGAAATGAAACCTGTAGGTCATTTTACTGCTAGTGGCAGGGTAAAAGGGTAATGAGTCAGCTGGACTGCCGGCTGCTCAAAACACTGGTCCAGAGCAAGGTCTCTGGTCAGATTATGAGGGAAATTACACATTTTTTTTGCGTAAAATTTGGACAGTTGTGGTTATTTCACATGAGAAATTTCTGCTTTTAGTCAAGTTTTTGCTCTTGATTTTATTATTGGTTTGAAGTTAGAAAAAGGTGTATTCCCAATCAGTGTTTTTTTGTTTGTGTGTTGTGCCTTGGACTCTAATCTGATTAAATCACACCCTTGAGTGTTACTGTACGTAACTCTTAATGAATAATAACTTGGGATGTTCTTGCCTATCTTTAACTTTGATTGTTGCTTATTTTGTCAGGAATATGTAATGTCGTCGAGAAAAACTTAAAACCAAGTTTTCAGGGGCTTTAAGTCTTGTTTATGCATTGGTTTAATTTCCTGGAGTCGTTTTGACACATACAGGGTATCAGTAGCTTGCAGTACACACAGAATTTGTCAGTTTAACCAGTTAAGTCACATTAGCAACAGAAAATCAAGTGAGGATATAGTGTGTGTTTCCTGCTTGTGTCCCACATTTCCATATTGCTCAGGGTAATCACTTTAAACCCTCCTGCCTCTGAGGTTTGGTGTGGTGTATCATTCTGTTCACAATCTTCCTGTGGGAGATAAGGATGGACAAAGCTGTCTGTGTCTGATTGCTTATGTTATGTCACTGCATGCCGCTGGTTTTCTTTAAAGAGTGACCTGATGCAGCAACGTTGTGCTCTGACATCGCAGTCTTAACCTGTTGCTTTGTGTCGTGTTTTCCAAGGTACAAAAATAAACATGTTTTTCACGCAATAATTTTATATCAGTAGACCTTATTGACTCATACTGACCTGATACTCCCCCTACTGGTCCATTCTGATTGGCTGGGTTGCACAACAACAAAAACTTTCACATGCTTTGAACCTGTTGCTTGTGCAATTAATTGTGCACATGTGTCCCCACGTGACGTTGTCAGGAAGGTTACTGGATTGATTGGATCTGTACGTGTGTGCATTAATACATGCACTAGTATCCACATTGACTATCCTCTTGGACACCCAATGTAATATTAACTTATCTCTACAGCTACCTGTGATACACAAAACAACACTCAAATAACAACTCCGACACCAATATTGACGCTAATGTACAGAGGTTTATGTACAACTACTGCACAAAGGTAGAAGGGGAGAATTTAGTGACTAAAAGGGAGGGAGGGGAGGGGGAGGAGGAGAAAGCGGTAAATATTTTGGTTTGGGAGGAGTATGAGTAAAGTGTGTGTAAGGTTTGGGTCAGGAGCCAGAGCATAAAAATGCTGTAGGAAACAGTGTGTGTAATGTGAATGAATGAATACTGGACTAAAATTACTATAGTACAGATACACACAAACTCTCAGGGTTGTATAAATGGATTATGTACCCCTGCTAGTATTCAAAAAATATACTCCAACTCCTAAAACTCACTAAAAGAATAATTTTGAGCAATAAACCTTTACAGCTCTTCAATTATAAGTCTGGTAGTTTTTACAATTTTTAATGTTGTTGTTTCTTATCACTGTACATTGTTGATTGAAATGATCAGCTTGAGCAAAAGTACACTACATATGTGATTTGTGCTCCTATGAGCAAAATATGGCTGTGAATTCAAAACTTGTATATACATGTAGGTAGGCATGTATTATGGTATGGTGTTGGATAGTGTATTGGCTGGTATAATATTGGTCAACCTTAATCACTGATAAATTAAAGCGTAACTCCTTTAATGATACAATTATTTTGAAAGGGCACACAAGTGACTCTGATTGTATAGCTGCCACTTTAATAATACAAATTAAGATAGATACGTTCTCAAAACAATCCCGTTCAACGTGCCGCTGTGGCATCAGTTTAAAATGACTGGAGAGGATAACGATTGTTTCATCACCTCCTTATGGAGCGACAGAGGCTTTGTGCTTGGCCTCGGGGTCGAGTGAAAGTGTGTGTGCTCTCAAGTGATTAAAGGTTATGGACTGGCTAAACGGAAGGATTTTGTGCATCAGTTTTTTTCTGATTCTACAGTAAGTCACTACCTTTTCCATAGATGGTATCATATTGCATGTGCTTGTATTTGACCTACAGGACACCAGCTCAGACTGCTGTCTCCATGGCGAGGGCTGCTTCCTGTCATCGGAAGGCTAGGCTTCCTGTGCTGAGGGCTCTGTCACAGCTGGTGCGTGTACTGTAGATTTCTCAAAGTGGATACTTTGGGCACAGAACCAAGCAGAAGGGTAAGTCCATACTTTCATGCACAATGAAAATATAATAAATATCACATCCATGTACTGGTATTGTACATAGGGAATAAAATATTTGCCCAAAAGCAATACCCAGAAAACCCATTGTTTGGATGGCAGCAGGTCTGGGAGACAAAAACGGCATCCAGGAAGCGGTTTGAATACACAAGAAATCCTGAACACTGTATGACTCACCCTCTCGTCAAGATTAGACTCTTGCTTGCACAAACTAAAAAGATAAAGATGAACTGGAAGGAGTATTGGCGGGTGACTGATGTTTGGGGCGAAGCTAAAGGTTGAGGGAGCCTCTCAAAATAGCAGAGGCAGGCCAAAGCCATTGTCTGCTCCAGTGTCTGTTCTTTTCCTCCTGTAGACTACTCCATCCCTGTTCACCACACCCCTGAACTACAGTGACAGGAAAGTAGACACACAGGCACCAGGGGGGGAAACTATTTCACTGCACGCTATTCTTTGACGAACGCTATTGTAAAGCCTCAATATGGGACAATAGGAGGGTGCTTATAGTAAAATACGTTTTGCAAATGAGTGTGCCAAATGTAAACCTTAAAATTTGTCATTGTATGCCAGTAATTATCAGATTTTATACGTACATGTTTTAATTACAGTGCATTCCAATTATAAACTTTTTATCTTAACTTCTATCAACGTTTTGCAGTCTTACTGCAGTTTGGTGCCTTTTTAAACTGCAGGTATTTTATGGTTGAAGATCTCTACTGAAGGGTATTAGTGCTGTGGGGCAATGTTTTTATGTGTGTGCCCCAGGTTTCTTTTGCACGTGCGCAAGGGCACTTGTGCATGTGGATGATACAGTTACAATAATCGACAGTAAGTGGTGGTGAAATGTTAAGAAATGCAACAATGTGCCAACAAAGGTAGAGAAAGGGAAGGCAGCTAGCAAGCAAACGTGGTAAACAAGCAACATTTGAAATTCTTTCTGCAAATCTTTTATGAAGAAAGAAACCCATTTAACAAATGTATTAGGCCTCAAGGATGCAAAAAGATAGTTTTTTTTTAATTTTTTAATTCTAAAGCCAGTTTAGAGCCTATGTTTCTGTGACATCTAGCACTTTTAACTATAAAACTACACCTCCCAGGACACCAGGCCATTAATTTGCCTATAATCCTTTCCTCCAAATCACTGTTGTGTTCTGATATTTTGGCTGTCTGCTTGACATTTGGGACAGACAGAGTGGGAGACATATAGTGCTGATGGCCATGTGACCTTTCTCCCTTCTGTTTGTTGGACTCTCTGTACTCTGTCCCAGCCCTGTGACATAGGAACACGATTTAGTCAAAATGTTTTTCAGTAGTGATTGTTGACATCTGCAGCACATGTTTGTGTATCAACCGAGCAGAGTTTTCTGCAACTGACACTTATAGTCTACCTTACATGGTTTGTCCCAATTCCATGAACCACCCACCAAAAGCTCCACACAGAATACACTGAAACGTATTTGACCCAGTCACTATCGGACCAGGCAGGACTCTGACTGCAGCTCTGCAGTATCTGATGAAACTGTTCTTCTGACAGCACTTGACATTTCAGTCAGCCAGTCAGCACAGGACTGCTCCCTGCACAGTGAGGCAGTCAGCATCTTTACATAATAGCTGATATGTATCAAACTAAGAGAGGCAAATAGAGTGGCAAGAGTGCAAAGAACACCTACGCTATCTGAGAAGCAGTGTGTGTATCTTTGTTTGTTACCGTGTCTAATAATCTCATCCATAAGAAACAGTAAATGTCACAGCAAAAATATACGGGATGCCAGAGTTACTAAAGTGAGTTTTCAACAAGGAAAGTTGCTTCCTACTCAGAGATTAGATAAAAAGAGAATAGGCACTGAGCACAGAGGCGTTGCTCTGAATTGGAAACCAACCACTCAAACCTGGACCGAGCTGCACTTAAATACTTCAATTGTTCAATCTTAACTGAGTGCCATGACATGTCACCAAGAAAGGTGCAATAAATTGACTCTCAAATACTTTCCTGTGATTGTTGAAACTTTATGACTCATGGTATTGTCCTGCGAGGCGAACCTACCCTTCTGGTGCATGAGGAGGATAAATGAAATCCTTCTCAAGAATTTGAAAATAGCATCTATCATTTTGGCAGTTGGCTTCAAAACTGTCCTCCTCTCCCAAACAAATGGTGCACACACACACACACACACACACACACACACACACACACACACACACACACACACACACACACACACACACACACACACACACACACACACTAATGGCTTTATTAATGGTTAATACATAATTCACTTGGGTTTGCTTTAGAGATCAGTTATGTTATTAGGCATTAACAAAAATACATTTTGGGTTTACAAATTGTGAAAATCATTTACTAAACTTACTAAGCATTTATTAAAGGATAACAATAACATTTGTAACTGCTTTATTACCAAAAAAATAAATACCAGCCCTTTTTGCCCTTATATGGTTGTAGGTTTTAGTCCTGGTTGATGTAGCAATACCTGTGCTCACTGGTGATAATAACAGGTGCGGTTTAATCAGAAACAGAATCAGAAAGGGCTTTATTGCCAAGTACGTCTTTTATATATAAAAGGAATTTGTATGTGTTGTTTGGAGGGACTGTTGTTGATAAGGCTAGTGGCGGAAGGGAAAAAACTGTTTATGTGGCGTGTGGTTGTGGTCCTGATGGACCTCAGCCCCTGCCAGAGGGGAGTGGTTCAAAGAGTTTGTGCCTGGGTTGGGAGGGGTCAGCCACAATCTTTCTAGCACGCTTCAGAGTCCTGGTGGCGTGTAGGTCCAGTAGCGGCAGCAGATTGCAGCCAATCACCTTCTCAGCAGTCTGAATGACACGCTCCAGTCTGCCCTTGTCCTTGGCAGTGGCAGCAGCATACCAGATGGTGATGGAGGATGTAATGATGGACTCCATGATGGCTGTGTAGAAGTGTACCATCATTGTCTTTGGCTGGTTGAATTTCTTTAGCTGCCACAGGAAGTACATCCTCTGTTGTGCTTTCTTGATGAGGGAGCTGATCAGCTCCCGCTTGATGTCCTGGGAGATAGTAGTTCCTAGGGAGCGGAAAGACTCTGCAGTGTCAAATGTGGAGCCACAGAGGTTGATGGGGGCAGGCGAGGCTGGGTTCTTCCTGAAGTCCACAAACATCTCCACTATCTTTAGAGCGTTAAGCTCAAGGTTGTTTTGATGCACCAGGTCACCAGGTGGTCAGCCTCCCACCTGTAGACGGACTCCTCTCCATTGGAGAGAGGAATTCAATGAGAGAGGTATCGTATGCAAACTTCAGAAGCTTGACAGACTGGGGTTGCAACTGTTGGTGTACAGGGAGAAGAGCAGAGGGGAAAGAACACAGCCCTGAAGGGATCTGGTGCTGATGGCCTGTGAGTCAGAGATGTTTTCCCCCAGCTTCACATGCTTCATCCGTTTAAGACAGGAAGTCAGTTAGCCACCTATAGGTGGAGTCAGGCTCACCAAGCTGGGAGAGCTTCTCCTGAAGCAGAGCCAGGGTGATGGTGTTGAAGGCAGAGCTGAAGTCCACAAAGGATCCTGGCGTAGGTTTCTGTGGAGTCCAGACTGATTGGCTCTATAGGCAAACTGCAGGGGATCCAGGAGGGGCTCTGTGATGGCTTTGAGGTGAGAAAGCACAAGGCGCTCAAACGGGTCTGAGGTCGTTAAGTCCTGTGGTCCTTGGCTTCTTAGGAACAAGGATGGTGGTTGAGATCTTGAAGCAGGCTGGCACGTGGCATGTCTCCAGTGAGGTGTTGAAAATGTCTGTGAATACTGTAGCACTGTAACAGTCCTTGTCCAGTGTCAGAAATACAACAGAGGAGCAACTGCTGAATCTGTTTACAGCGCAGCCAAACAAAATCATGTCTATCTTTGCATCCTTCACAGATCTAACTTTACATGTAAACACATTGAGCTGTGTTTATTGGTGAGAGTACAAGTTAAATGAGCACACTGCTGATTTATAAATGTGTTATCCTTTCTGGGAATACAGGCTGATTGCCAGCCCAGAGAAACTAATTACTCTGTCAGTTGGAAACAATATGCAAGCCTAGAGAGGAACAGGAAGGTAAGGAAAAGAGAAGAGGAAATTAAGAAGCTGCTGTAGGAAGAGGGGGATAAAAAGAAGAAGAGAAAGTGAGACTAGACAAAAATCTTAAAAGGAGCTACTGACTGTGAAGAACAGAGGGAGGAGAATGATGGAGAAGCAGTTAGGAAGATTTGGGCCCTGATAATAAATAATTTGGAGTAAAATCGAGAACAGAGCAGATCAATATGGAGACAGAAGCCGGGGAAGGAGAGAAATGCTTGCTGACATAGATGAGTCAATTAGTATGGTGTGATGAGAGGAGAACGATAATGGGAGGAGACCGAGCAGACGGAAGACAGAGCGCACACACAGAGATTACACACAGAGTCAAGTCATCAGTAGTAACAATTGTGATGTCATATTTCCTTAACCCTTTTTTCAATATGTCTTCCTCATTGAGACATATCTGCCTGCTTTGTATGCAGGACGTGTCCCACTTCCCCTCATCTGCCTTCTTTGTGTGTGTGTGTGTGTGTGTGTGTGCTCATGAATTGGCATACCAAGAGGATTCAGTTGCCGAGTAGTTTCAGCAGGCCACCAGTCCACAAACCTGTCCCCCACGCTTATTGGTTCAAGGGATGTGCTGCCTTAGCCAATGAACTTGCAGCAAGATTTTATGGCAACGCTTGTGTTGAGACAGTAGGATAGATGGTCAAACAAGAGCATTAATAAACAAGCCTGTGAATGTAGAAAATGCTATGTTTGTGTCAGTTTCTACATTTTCCTCTGGCTATGAAAAGAAAGAGGATGCTGTGTAATTCCAAATTAGAAGCAATGTAATCCTTCTCATAAGGCACTAGGAGTGATCACACACACGTTCGAATGCACGCTCGAATGCACGCACGCACACTAAGAACACTGTTAGCTTAGGGTTTAAATAGATATACAACGGTCAAAACTTTAGCCTACAAATGAAACCCACTCTGCAGGATTTAGTTGTTACATTTGAAGGATCTTTACTTGAAACACAGTTTTTGATATAACATTGTCAGCTGTAGCCATTAAATATAGTTGTATTATGGAAATATGTCTTAGTTCTCATTGTTAAAGTTGGAGTTCACACTTTACACAGGGACCAATGCATGCGCACATGATGCGGAAGAAAAAATAAGTTTTTTTTGGCATTTCATTTAATGCAAAAACTGCTGCTGTCACAACAGGCCTTTTGTAGTTTTGACAGTTGTCAATCAATGTGTATTTGCTGCCCTTATGGTCAGTACACTATGAGACTACTTTGCTGCCTTTGTTTTTGCTGTGTGGAATCTAAAAACAAAAAGCCTACCACTACAGGACAGTACACTACCCACTTGTTTATTACTGGTAGAGAAGCTGTGGAGTTTGTATTATGTTATACCTCTTGCACGCCCACAGTGGCATACATTGGAAAGCTTTTCTTAGTGTTTGCAACTTGATGATAAACTGATATAATTTATAACTAAATGATTCATCAAAAATCTTTTGCGTACTTCTATCTTCAAAAAGAAAAATCTAACAAAGTCACATTGTGTCTTTAGGTAGTGATTTGTTTGCAGGCGCCAGACTTTTTATGATTTTCTTCTTTTTTTTTGTTGAATTTTTGATTTTCCCTATTTTTGTCAGAAGAGCATGTTTTTCTTTCTCAGCTTAGTATTCCCTGGAATGTGGTTGATAGTTTTACATTTCAAAGCAAAGCTGGAGTCTCTCAATGTGTGTGTGTGTGTGTGTGTGTGTGAGAGAGAAAGTCGTGCATGTGTATATGTGTGTGCAAATAAGTCCTTGAATTTTTCTGTAAGGAAGTGAAGCTTTATTTATATAGCACTTTGTGTGTCACTCTGCTGATCTCCATGACGATGACAGCTCTCTGAATGTGTCTCAAATGTTCAGTGACATCTCTCTTTGCCTCTCACCCAAAAGCCAAACTGTTATCTTTTGTTTACTCCTCCAAAGCAAACAAATGAAATGGGAGGAAGAAATGCACTTTTTTTTTCTCAGAGAGGACATAAGTAAGGTGAATAAGGTGCAGAGAGAGAAACAAAAACAGAAAGTCCACAGTCTGTGCCTGTCTTGCTGAAGTGTTAAGTGTGCAAATTAAAATGACTTTGTTTACAAGAAAATCCATAATACTTGGTTCATATTTTGCCCCATTTACAACTAATCACATGTATTTAAGGTTATTGTAGAAGTGTTTCTTAACAATCCTGAAGTAGGAGCCACAATCAATGACTTTATGGCCATTATTTCTCGATATAATTCCAGTTTGGTTAAGTTTGGATTTTGGGGGTTACAGTACGTCTAGAACATGGTTCAAGTGATGAAATTGAGGTCTTCACTCCAAACAGAAAGTTATTTTATTGGTTGAACCCAGGTCACCTGAAAAGTAATTCTAAATGTCTGTCCTCCAGACTTGCACATCTTTATTTAATAGCACAATACTTGCAGTATATGCAGTTCTTGAGGCACCAGGCGGACTGGTGATGTATTTTTCAGAGTTACATTAGTGCTTCCATTTGCAATTTAGTTGCACTCAAAATGTCAAGTGCGCTACATTTAATACAAAGAAATGACTTTGTGATTACCATTTTGAATCCTGTATTTCTTTGAGTTTGGGTTTCGAAGTTTGAAAGATTAAAGAGAATAGGGAAGCAGTAAGAGAGATGAAGTTTTTCTCACTGGGGGCTACAGCTCAGCTGGCTCTGTCTTCCCTTGCATTTTATATGTACAATAAGCTGTTTTTTTTCTGTATGATATGCTTTTTGTTTTTAAATAGTGGGCTATTATTTCAATGCAATGAAGACAGAAAAAAACAGGTGAAAGTAACTCTACAGGATGTGCCTCCATTGGCAATGATAATCCATCCAGCCAACCCCTAGGGTGCTGGCAGTGCATTTTCCTTCTCAGCTATGACTTTTAGCCTGAAAGGAATTTTAAGGACAGGAAATACCAAGAAAAAAATCCAGACAACACAGAGCACAACTGATAACGTATCACAGTCAGTATCCGGGTGAATCAAGGTGGCCAACAGGGGCCAATAAACTAGAGGCACACCGTTTTTTGAGATTGAACGTTCCACTTCTCTCTTTCTCTCTCTCTCTGTCTTTTTCTTTCTAGGGTCGAAAATCAAGCTGTTCCACTTAGCGCTCCCTCTAGGGGCCTGAAGAACTTTTGTTGTGTAATCTGCAGTGTTTTTTTGTCATACATATTTGTTATTAATGAAGATGTTTTCTTAATTAGCTTGTGTTTTGTCTATTTACGTGTGTTTTTAATTAAGTTGCAGGGCGTTCGCCCCTGTCGGCCACCGTAGCATAGATCATCAGCTTGATTAGCATTTGGTGTGCTAAGAGAAATGCTTCCTCTGGAATTGCTAACCCTGCTATATATTATAACTCTGTTATGCTAGGCGCAACTTGTACGCCGCTAAATGAACCACCAAATAAAACAAACTTGCTACCATGTCACCTGTTTAGATTGAATAGGAAAAGAGATCATTTGAATATCTGACATGACACTTGATTAATGATAATATAAACTGGTTAGATCTAAAATTACGTTTCAAAAAAATAAATAACACAATGGCCTATACCTCTAGTGTTATGCTAACGTCACACTGAATTTTCAAACAGAGTTGGTTAGATTATCATGATCTGACATTTCCCATTTATTCTAAGCTGCTTTAATATTACTAACTCTAAAACACATTTCTCCAAACAAATGCAGTTGCATATAAATCCAAAAACCAAGTAAGGCCCCCAAACTGTTAATTCTTAGAAGTTAAATTACAGGTTGTGATAAAGTGACCTTAAGTTTTATGGTGCAACCCAGTTTAGTAATATAATGCATGGTTTGAAACTAGCTAGTAGTTACTTAGTTAGTAGTTAAAGGATACAAACTTAGGAATGGATTTACAGATAGCTGGTGCAACCCAATCATGGATGGAGTCTGCTGAAAGAAACATGTTTTTGTGAGCTTTGAAGTCTGTTGAGGTTGTTTTAGTTCAGGAGCCCTTGCTGTTGCACCAAAGTCTGACTGTAGATGATTAGAGTGTTTTTGTCCTTAAGTTTGCTTCAAAGTCTTTGTTAATCCATATGGACACAAGGGAAAGGAACTGCAAGAGAAATTAATTTAGCTCTGGGCATTAATGTTGAATTTACAGTACATTCCACCTACTTTGGCTTTCATGTGTATCTGAATGCTCAGAAGCAAATATTTAGTTTGTGTGCTCTTGGTTACTATAGTGTTAGCATCTACTGACAGCTCAATGTGTGTGTGTGTGTGTGTGTGTGTGTGTGTGAAAGAGAAACCAGGCCACATCCCCTGGGGGAGACAGACTGAGGCTCATATTCAATGCTCTTTATGAAAGAGAGCTGTCCCCCCTGCCAGATCTCTCGATCTCTCCTCTCCCTGTGCCTTCATCTCCCTCTCCTCTTTATATTCATCTTTTTCTTTTCTCTCACATCTACTTACCCCCTCCAGCACACTCCTCCTGTATTTCAGTCATCTGGCTCTCCGTATCTTTTTCTCAGAATCGATCAGGATTTTACTTTGAACTGGTTCCCCCTCTCTCTCCGTACATGTCCACGCCATTCATGATGAAATTGAAATTCTTGCCTTACAGCCAAAGCGGACGCCTTGACTCGTGATTTAACTTTCACAATGAATAAAATCACTCCAGGAAGTCTTATAATCGGTCTTGCAATTTTTAATGTTTTGAAGACAAGTTAATAAGATTACATCCTGTGTGTTTTAAAAAAAGATGGCATCAAGTATGAGTGGTGACTTAATGATGCTGTTTTCTATTGGCATTAAAGGACTTTCCAGGCAGTGTCCCATGTGATCTGGTGACACAATCTTACACCTTTTATGGCTGAAGCGCCTGCTGCATTGCAAAATCACTCTGCAATTTCCGCAAACCTACTTAACTTTGAAAGCAGGAATGTCCCTTTTCTTCCTATCAACAGTTCTCATATTTTTTTCCTCTGCTTTTGACCCCCCTCATAGCGTTACTGTGGCGATGGGGGGCCGACGGTCACTCATTGGTGTGGCGCCAGACAGGAAGCAGCTGACCGCTGTGCAGGAAGTGGATAATAAAGGACACACTGAACCTCAGGCAAGGGAAGAAGAGAGAGAGAGAGAGAGAGAGAGAGAGAGAGAGAGAGAGAGAGTGTGTATATACTTGCAAGTGTGCATACATACTTCTCAGTTATTGATGATGCACTGGTGTATAAACTAATAAAAGCGTGATGCTTACACAATGTCACATTGGATTTTCTTAACATATTTATAGCACTTTTAAACCTTTCTATAAATTATATACATTTTGTGTATATTGCTTTGTAACAGACTGAGATTTGTTTTGTGTAGGCATGCAGCTATGTTACACTGCATTATTAAGCATTAATTAACTAATTGTACAACTAATCAAAGCTTACCAATGTGCTTATATTTGCTTACAACCACATAATAGTGTGTTATAAACATTTCATAAGTATTAATTATTTAAACACGTTAAATAGGAGAAGTTTAAATAAAATGTTACCACGAATCCTTAATATGCATCAACAAATGTTGATATTAAACATTGCAGTTATTGCTGATAAATGAATTAAAATCTAAATGATATTCAGCTGCTGGAGATTGGTCTGACATCTGAGACTGAGATCATAGTTTTTTAAGGACATATGATTTACCGTACAGGGCAAAGGATAAATATAAACTGTGATTTCATATCTGAAGCACAGATCAGGGCAAAGGGAAATGATTGGCATGTCATGAGCCTCCTGGGAGACAAAAGGCAGAAACAAAGCATGTCTGTAAATAGTGCCGCTGTATGTCTGCATACTCTCTGTGGCTCCTGCAGACTTCCTTATCTGAGAGGCATCGCTTGGATCGCTCTTCTGAAGTCAGCGCTTCCCATTGTTCCTGGAAAGGCTGGAATGTCACATCTGGTTCAATAGGAGTGGCAGAAAGGGGTACACAGGGCACAATAAAGGTGTGCCATGGACCATGCATGGCAATGGGAAAGCATTGAGCACAATTAGAGTTTGCTGTTAACTTACATATGAGCTAGCATTGTGCCACAACACAACACTTAGAATAATACAATCTAATTAATTACAGCAACAACTAATATACCTAAAATGTATATTATATTGAAAAACAGAAGCTACAGGCCTTTCCTTTGATGTCACATTATCTTTTAGCAAAATGTGTATGCTTTAATAGTAATTTATCCTTTTAAATATAAATTTACTTTACAAATATTTAAAAGTTTGTGGTGACACTATGACCTCAAGATTATGACAGAAACATTGCTTGGACAAGTCGCCAACAGGGAGAAAAGAAGAATCATGATTCACTGTGTTTTCAAAGGACAGACGCCACAGGCTCAATATCTATACTCCCCTGCCTATCCACTCACTTTCCCTTGAAGTTCTGAATTTAGCAGACTTTGGGAGGATCAAAACTTACAAAAAAAGTTTTCAACAGTGTAAAAACACATCCCCTATGAATAAAAACACTTTTCAAGCCTAGCGCAAAACTTTCCAGTCTTACAGCTTTTTTAGCTCAGTTGAAATGTTAGAAATTAGAGTTTGATACAGTAGTTGGAGGTTGTTTTTTTTGTCTTTATTTAACAGTATAATAGTTTCACTCTATTTTTGTGCAGGACCAATCAACAGGTGCAATGTCATCTTTGTGCCCTGGCTCCAAACAAACTACCGTAATTTGTGCTGTTGTGGATAGAGTGTTGCAGCTGACATTTTTGGTGATTTTGCATATTTGTTATGCACAAAAAGCCCAGAGTCAAAATGTGCACTCTCTCCTGTAAATACAATTCAATGTTAATCCCTTTAGAATGATTTGGAATAACATTTGGAATATTTATAATTTTTTAGAATAGTATAAGAACACCTTCCGTCACTAAAACTGCTAAATATTAGTTCACCACCTGCATGTGTAGGGTACACATGCAACACACACTGTCTTTAAGCTGAAGTTAAAACTAAAATTCATTCATTGCCTCTGTGTGTGTGTGTGTGTGTGTGTGTGTGTGTGTGTATGTATGTGTGTGTGTGTGTGTATCCCTCTATTCCTGCCTTTGTGTTTTCTAGGCAGAATAAGATCAATATCAAGTCAAAGATGAAAAGATGTGACAAAATGCCCTTCACTCTGTGCCCTGAGAGACACATGACTCAGGCGTGTGTGTGTGTGTGTGTGTGTGTGTGTGTGTGTGTGTGTGTTTGAGCAGGTAATGTGTCCCACAGTCCCCGGGTTATTCCCGTCAGTCATCCATTGAAGACTGTATTGCTGAAAAGGTCATACAGACAAAAAGAGAGAGAATGAAATATTTTAAATTGTTATTTGACAGGCAAGGAAGGGGATTAGAGGTTTGCACAAAAGTCTGCAGCAAAAATATCTCCCCTAATGTCATAAATGTTTTTGAGTAATAACTGTTCTTTACTTGTCAAAAGTTTGCCTGATCCCTTGTCTTAACATGTGATTGGAGATCAGAACTCTATTTGGAGAACACTACGTTTCTGATCCACATTCTTCATTTGACCAACATGAAGTCTCTCTGGAACACAATGCTAACTGCCCTGCACAGACCAGGGGAATTACAGTCTCAGCTATGTAGCACCAGTCAAGATGAAGGCAGGGCAACTGTTTCACTTCCTATTTCCAAGAGATTTGTTCAGGAGATTGAGATGTCAGTCACAGCAGACAAGGCGCCACCTTGTATGCTATGACTGACATCTCAACTGGGCAGCCAAGTCACAAGGTAGGGTGAAATAACAGTGACCTGCATCTTATTCATCCTCTATAGCTGATTTTCTTTTGCTTTCATAAAGCTATTATTTAGAATGGTTTTGTTTGTCTGTATGTTCACAATCTAAATAAATTCAGTCTACTATACATGCTGTATACTCTAATAGTGCAGTATAACAGCATGTATTGCATCTTTAGAAAAGCACTTGCTGATGTCTTATGTCACAGCTATGGTACATAATTCACATACTATTCAGTTCAGGTCACGTGAACAGCTTTCACAACACTGATCCTTAACAATGTATACTGATTCAGGCTTTTCAATCATAAAGAAACATACATAAATATTCAATTAACACTTAATGTAAGTAACACATTATTGCATTATTGTTATGACCTCCTAACACAGTGCAATAATGTGTTACTTACTAATAAATCAGGAAATGAATTACAATCCATGTGGATTACATATGGTGCAAAATTGTTGTTCTATGATAAGATTCATTGGTTCATACGTGTCTAAAACCAGCATATGTGCACCAAATAAACACTGCATGCCATGGTGATATTAGCTGTATTGCAATATTACATCATATTACGTTCTCCTCTGTCAACTTGTCACATGAGTTCTCACAGTTCCTGTTGTCCCTCCAACCTTCAGGCGATTGGCTAAGAAAAAGCTGATGGGTTGTTAAGATTTGCAGCCAAATACTTCACATTCCTAGGCTTTAAAAAAACCCTGTGACAAAAACCATGTGATGAAAACACCTTGATATTCTTTGACAGTATTTAGACAGGTATCACATGGTGAACATCAGGTGTGTGTGTCAGGTGACTCCACCGCAGCACCACCGCCACCCATCTGAGACATCTCCCCACACCATGCTACCATGTGTTTTAAAATGTTTGTTTTTAAATCTCAATTGTAATTGTCTGTTTGGTATGGAACAACAACACTGTGATGTATGAGGGCGGAGCAGTCAAACAGGAGGTGGTCACAAGTCAATGTAAACTCCAGATTGTAAACAGTATCACTGAAATGCTGGTCTCACTATGCCAGACCTTCCTCCACAGCGCTGCGGAGGAGGGTTTGGCTAGTCCACACAGCATTCTGAGATGGGAGAAAGATGTGCTCTGGTTTATTGGCATTTCTTTAAACCAATCACAATCGTCTTGGGCGGCGCTAAGCATCGGGCAGAGCCATGGTGCCGCTGTAAAACAGCCTCGAGAAGGAACTTGTTTTGGTGGAACATGTATGGTTAGTCGTGCAACAGAAAACTTAGATTGGACAGATAGTCTAGCTAGCTGTGTCGAATTACCCTGCAGAAATCTGAGGAGCAGTTAACCATATAGTCCTCATAAATCGACCAGAGAAAATTCCAACACAAAGAAAGTGGAAGGTACCGGACATCTGGCCGAAAAGAGCCGCTGGATATTCCCGTGGCAACAGAGCAATCCCAGTTGTGGATATAAACTACTGAAATACATACACATAGTTTTTTTAATCATAATACTATGTTACAGTGTATAATTACAATTCGTTAAACAATGAATATTACTATTAATTAAAATGTTATATTCTTTTAAATGTCATTTAAGTTAACTCATTGTGATGTTGTAACCATGTCAAGTGCGTAAAAATGTCAACATATACTGTATAACTTTAAAAATGACATATTAAGTTGACAAAACATCTTAACTTAATGTCAACTTACTGGCTGAACTTACTCAATAAATCAACGTTGAGCTTAGATTGTTTTGCCAACGCTGTTCCCAAGTTCAAAAATGACTTGCCAAGATCAATTGTAACATGGATGAGAAGTCCTTAAGTTTGATTTATTTGAACAGTTCCAGCAACTGAGCAAACTCTGTTGATAAGGACCATGTGATATGCTTGAAAGCTCCAGATGAAGCAAGTCAGTCAATTTTGAGTTGAAATGATTTTGTCAGCTGTTGTTTCCAAGGGAACAAATGATCTGTCAAGCTCAATGCATATAACACATTTAAAAAGAAATGCAAAAATACTTTTTATATGCAGGAAATACAATCAAAATAAATCTCTTTTGTAAACCCCTTGTAAAACTTCCATTGTTTAAACTTAAACATGGTTTAAGGATGCTTGTTGCTGAAGAGCATTTGTATTTTGAAGGTCCTCCTGAACCAACAAATCCTTGCTATCAGTAAGTGGAATTCAAATGTTTGAATCAACATTCAGTCAGACAGTAAACCTCCACTGAGGTGTGAGAAAGTGGCTGACTTTGGTGTTCATTCTCAATTTGCTATCAGAGTGAAAGAATGTCTGAATGTGTGTCCCCCAGTAACCCTTGCTGTTGGAAATGTCTTACAGCGTACTTTCACAGTGAGATACCAGAGTCTAGTCTACTCAAACTCTGTGTAATGAGCATAATGTCTTCAAATGCAATTACGTGCACTGTGCATAGTGTCTTATGTTCCGATCTGAAGCCATCATATAATAGTGATGTGTAGAAGCAAGCAGTGTTCCTGAACAGGTAATGTTATTACTATATGCAATGAATTATGTAAAACACTATTTTGCCTTGTGTACTTTACAAACTAACTAATAAAATAAAAACTCAAAACTAAAACTAAACTAAAAATTCACCACTCACCCCATTCTGGGCGGTCCTCTTCCTGCACTGAGTGCATTGAACAAATTAATGGCTGGATGTGCCAAAACTTTCTGAAATTAAATGAAGGAAAAACTGAGGTGGTTGTTTTTGGAGCAAAAGAGGAACAATTAAAAGTCTGCGCTCAGCTTCAAACGATGTTAAAAACAACAGACAAAGCCAGAAATTTTGATCTAGTTGTGGACTCTGACCTGAATTTTAACAGCCACATTAAGACAATTACAAAGTCAGCCTATTATCAGCTATATTATCAATATTTTAAGGGATAGATAGATAGATAGATAGATAGATAGATAGATAGATAGATAGATAGATAGATAGATAGATAGATAGATAGATAGATAGATAGATATTGATCCCAAGAAAAATGGGAAATTAAAGGACTTATGTGTCAACAGGATTTGGAAAAACTTGTCCATGCTTTCATCTTCAGTAGACTTGACTACTGTAACGGGGTCTTTACAGGTCTCCCTAAAAAATCAATCAGACAGCTGCAGCTGATTCAGAACGCTGCTGCTCGAGTCCTCACTAAGACCAAGAGACTGGATCACATCACTCCAGTTCTGGAGTCTTTACACTGGCTTCCTGTGCCTCAAAGAACTGATTACTTTTGAGTACTTTTGCTAGTTTATAAATCACTAAATGGTTTAGGGCCAAAATACCTTTCTGATCTTCTACTACACCATGACCCCCAGACCTCTCAGGTCATCTGGGACAGTTCTGCTTTCAGAACCAAACAGAAGCAGCGTTCAGTTTCCATAATCCTCATATCTGGAACAAACTCCCAGAAAACTGCAGATCCGCTGCTACTCTCAGTTCTTTTAAATCAAGGCTAAAGACCTTTCTTTTTAATATTACCTTTCTTTAAATGGTTGTTCATTTCTTTACTGTTTAATTTCTTATGCTGCACTGTAACTGTTTATTCTTGTTTTATCTGTTTTTATTTTTTAACTGTTTTTTAACTGTTTTTGTGTAAAGCACTTTGAATTGCCCTGTTGCTGAAATGTGCTATACAAATAAAGCGGCGTTACCTTGCCTTCAAGCTCAGGTCCTCTACCAGACGCCTGCGAGCCAGATGGGGGTTCTGTAAAGTATCCTAGCTGTTCCTAGGACTGAGCTCTTCTGAACAGAGATCTCAGATGTTGTTCCTGGAATTTGCTGGAGCCACTGTCCCAGTTTGGGGGTTACAGCCCAGAGTGCTGGATTACCACTGGAACCAGTGTTGCCTTCACTTCCACAGCTTATCTAGCTCCTCTCTAAGCCCTTGGTATTTTCAAGCTTTTCATGCTCCTCGCTCTTGATGTTGCTGTTGCTTGGGATTGCTACATCTATCACAACTGCCTTCATCTGGTGTTTGTCGACCACCACAATGTCCAGGTTGGTTAGCCATCACCATTGTATCAGTCTGGATCTGGAAGTCCAATAAGATCTTAGCTCTTAGTTATTTTCTTAGTTATTCTATTACTTATTCGCTGCCACATTTAGAGGTGCCTCCGGCTTTGACCTCGGGACTTCCAGCCCATGCTCTGCTCCGATGTTGCTGTACACCATGCCAGCAACTTGGTTATGGCGTTCATGGTATGCCATACCTGTCTGCATTTTACACCCCCCTGCATCCGGGGTCCTGTCTGGTATGGTAGACTTGAGCCTCTATTGATCTTGTACTCTGTGCTTGTTCTTGTGCTGCCATGATTAGTGCTGTGCTATCTTTATGATCAGCCTTTTCCAGCCACTGCTATGATTTCTAGATATCAGCCACTGCTTCTATCTGTTGGTAGTTCATGCCATGCATGGGCTTGTCCTTCTATAATGGTTCCTCTTCTTAACCTGTCTCCTCATCACCGGGTTTCTACTGCCTGAAATAACTACTTAGCAGGTCATTACTTGGGGCCATCTTCCTTTTGTTCTCACCATTCAGCTGGCACTTTAGGACCTGCCTTACCCGGTGTAGGTACATGTCTGTATCTAACGTCCTCGCAACCTAATCATGGTTTCCATTTGCCTGTGGTATTCCAAGGTATTTGAACGATACTACCTGAACAATACTTGGTATTTCCACCCCTTCAGTTGTGACCATCTTACCTCTCTTTGATACCATCCAACCACACTTATCTAATCCGAAAGACATTCCAATGTCATTGCTGTAAGCTTTGTAATGTGGGTCAGTGAGACAATGTCACACTCACACAGCTTGATGTCATCACTGTGGCTGATAGTCACTCCACTTAGTGATAATCTGACAGATCTAGGCATTACAGGTTAATCTGTCTGTTCTTGAATCTCAAGTGACTCAGGGGTCCTTCATGATCAGGATTGTCCGGCCTTGGGTTAACCATTCTGGGTGGTCACATTTCTCAGAATAGGTTCAGTTGTGCAGACAACTTATTTAGCAAGTTGGTGTTGATCATATCTGGTCAAGCCTTCATGTGAGACACTTGTTCTTCTTCCAGTGTGATGGCTACTGGGTCTTGTTCTGGGAAGTTGCTGTGGTCTGCTCTTAGATTCAATAGCCTCTGGGCATTGGTGTTGTATGTTGCCTTCTTCTCCAATACGTTTATCCAGTATTATTCAGTCTCAGTATTGCTGTGTCACCATGCTACTGAAAGTAAACTTTAGATAGTTCATTCTCTTTATTCTCCTGGCTTCTGCATCTGTAGTGTCCCTCTTCAGGCGGCTAGCTACAGTAGAGCTGAGAGTCTTTGTCTGGCAGTCTAATCCCATCAAAAGACCATACTTAGCCCCGAGCCCGTTCATTCATACTAACTATGTAAGAAGCTTGTAAAAACAGGATCATTGATCTGTTTTTTGGAAGTTTTGAAGTTGATGCAGACAAATGAGCATTATTCTTCAGCTGCACAGGCAATACTTTCTAGTAGGATCAATTCATTGTTGGTTTTGGTGTTTTCCTGTGATTTTTTCAGTACAACACAGAATATAATCCTCATCCTTTAAAGTGAAAATTGAATTGCAAGTCTTTTTTGTTTGGTCTGACCTGTTGCCAATAAATTTGTGTGACTTGAGTCTGAATTAAATCCAAGTCATATGACTCAACCCCACACCTCTACAAAGTACCAACACTAAAACATTCATCTTAAAATGTCATAGCAAATAAAACATTATGTAAAATAATTACTGAGTGAGGGAGCCTCGCCCGCTGTTTCGGTTTAGCTGACTGAGCACAGTGATGAGAGTCGGCCAGTGAGCCATTGTAATTGGTTGTCACCTCTCCAGTTATTTCCCTCTGTCTTTTTAGCTCAGCACTGCAGTGTTGTCAGTCCCACTGGGAATTGTTTCATTGCTGCACTCCCTCCCATGTACACACACACACACACAAAGTACTCTGGCAAACAAAAAAACACACAAATGCAACAAATGCACCACAATCACAGGCAGGTGAGTATTTTTGTACGCCCAACTAGATCCTCAGGACCCGCCCCTGCTTTTGCACACACCATCACTACTAACTCCTACGCATTACACGCACACACACACACTTGCACCACCAGTAGGAACAGGGCATGTGCTGCTCATTAGGCGATGATAGATTCAGTAAGCTTGACTTCAGACCCTGGAGAGCAATAGTAAGTACATCTAATTAGTATGACACAGGCTGAAACATGGACACAGACACACTCACACTCCCAAAATTGTGTTCATCACTCTAATTATTAATTTTAATTGTGGTTGTCAAAGCAAATCAATGTGGTTTACTGCACCTGTCAAAAATCTGCATTAACTTGCAGGTTAAAGTCCTACACACACACACACACACACACACACACACACACACACACACACACACACACACACATATATTTGTCGCACACTAACTTCTTATACCATGCTTCGTGATCCTCCTTCATTTCAACACCTTTGCTTTCTGAGATGATTCACAACAAACAAATGCTGTCGGTGTGTACCGAAATATGCTAACAATCTCACAGGCTAAGACATGCCAACAAAATACACAGACACCTGCACTGACACGATATGCACGCTTTTTCACACAATAAATAAGATCTGAAGGAATCGGTTGCTTTGTGATAACACATGCACTAGACAGGATTACTATTTTCGGCGCGGGAGAGAACTCACAGTAGTGTATGAGAGAAGCACTCCTATACTGTAGATGCTCTTTGCTGCAGCCTGTGGAAGCAGGGCTGAGCAGAATATGGTTAATTTATGAAAGTGAGTTGGAGTTGAGAACAGTTTTTCTGAAGACAGTGAGAGAAGAATGTGAATGTGTCTCAGAAAAATACTTTTGCACAATGCAGAGATGCTTGCAGTCATGTAAACATTGTGGAAGGGATTCAGAGCATCATTCTCAGTGATGTGCTCACCTTCTAGATGTCAGTGGATAGCATGTCCTTGGCCAGAAAAATCAACCTGTCGCAAGACTGCAGGCCATGACCTTGCCTCTCTGAGCAGACAAGCAGAGCTGAAAGTGGAAATCAATTGTATAATACTGTGGCGATAGGTCAAAGACAAAAATAGAGCGAGTGGGGGAGATAGGCTGGCAAAGACACATATAGAGCTTAACAACCTAACCCGTCTCTGAGAGACCTTGGGTTCCGGAAGTAAATTTCCCATTCATTTCTCCCATTCACGTCTGGAAAAATCCATATATAAAGAGTTTTAGACCATGCCAAAGTCTAACCAGCTATGGTGTGACTCATAATCATACCACATATAATTTTGAGTGAAAAATCTAACAGAAAATCCCAAAAAGTCAGAGGTACAAGACTGTGTACATATTTTCATTATCTAGCAAACTACTCATCCCATAAACCACCACATAAACGAAGCTAAAGTTTGTTTAGCTAACGGCTAATTCAGCTAACGCTAGTTGAGACAGCATGTAAAAGACCCTCAAAATAAAACCTGAAAATAACCGTTGAAATATATAACAGCTGTTACGTCAGATGTAGCCTGCTTTTCCTAGTGTTTAGTTTGAGTTAATGTTATTTTAAACTGAATCAAGCTGTTAGTTAGTGGTTAGCTGAATTAGCTGTTAGCTAAACTAACATTAGCTTCCCGGTGGAGGCTAACGGCAGAAGCGTGGAACAGATCGTGATTCGTGCAGTGTCGTAAACCCTCCTAAAACAGGATTAGCATTTTGAGCATTACCTTATCGGAGCTGGTTTTAAGTCTACCATCGACGGTTAAGATTTTATGGCTTGTACTCCAATTGTTAATGGAGAAATTGCATTGTATTTTTACTTACTGTGGGTGGGACTGTTGATCTCTATTTTCGTCAATTCATCAATGTTGAGCAAGGATAAACAGAAGCATGATTCATTGACAATCTTTTGCTGCACTTTACGCTTTCATGATTCTTCAGTTGGTGAATCTCTTAGAATCTATGCAGAAAATAAGTCATAGTATTGTAGTTTAAGGAGTTTTAAATATGTGTAATGGCAACCACAATAATGTATTAGAAACATATTTTCTCTTTGCATTAGTTTTGTTTTCCCTGTCTGTGCTGTCTCTGCACTGGTTTCATCAGGGTGTCAAGTGAATCAAGTTGGGGTGTTTTTTTCTCTCTAGAAGTGCTGAGAAGGATTAGCTGAGATTTATTTATTTATTTTTTACCAGGTCTTGTTCGGTACATGATCAAAACATGCCCAGTGGAGCTCATTAGCAGACTGCAATAGAAAGTGTATACCACCTCTGACCATCACAAGGGCTTAAAAGAACCTCACTTGGCTTTTTATTAAAAATTATCAGTCGGAAATGTACTGTCACGGGTAAATAATAAGCAGGAAAAAACACCACCCCCTCATTTCACGCTGTCATCATAGTTGGAGGCTGTTTTTAAAAAAAAGGGGGCGCTATATGATACTTCACTGGATCTAGCTAACATTTTGCAAGATCCATAATTTATTGACTTTGCAATCCTTTTGGCAATTCTCTGAACCATTTAAGAAAGGTTGTTATTAATTATTTATCGGCTGCATTTGAATTCACAAGAGCAGGAGAGAATCTTTTGGGAGATCACAGAATAATTTATGTGCCACAAAGCTTTATATGTGAGTGAGAAATTGTCATGTAGCAACGTTGCTGCTGTAAGACTATATATATATATAGCACCCTGGAGTTTTGGAAAACAAAGTTTTTTTTTATCTTCCTATAGTCTTATGACTGGATTCAACAAAGCAATCCAATCAGGATCCAATGGAGCTTACGCAGTATACTCAGCCAAAGTCGCTATTTTCCTTTTTTATTCTATTGACTAGATGCAGTGAAGCAAGTATTAAAAATGCACTTAATAGCTCAAACTATTTGTAATATGTTGTGCTAATTATGTGTATCCCTTCCAATTAAAACCAGATAAGAGCTCAAGTTAAAAACAACTCTAAACACTAAGGATGTTGACAAAATCAAGCAGAGTAGCCTATATAAATACTGAGAGGTTTTCTATTGAAGAAAATACATAGTTTGCCTCTGTTGGTAAAGTTGCCCTCAATTTTTATGCAGCTGGATGGCAAAGCCGAGTTCACCAATCATTGTTCCGTGTCATTACTGATGAGTCACTGTTGATTCAGCCTCTGACTGATCCTGATAACAGTAATACTGCACAGTCACTGTTCACTGTTTCCCCTGCAAGGAGAACTACATTCATCTAATATAAAGCGGAGGAACACTGACTTGCTTACTGTGTATTGAGAGTTTAATTTCCCCATATGCTACGGAGTGTTATTGAGAAACACCACCTCATTCACACAGCGAGTGGAGATGTGTTTATTCCAGTGAATTATGTTAACCTTTCCTTTCTAATTGGTTCTGTCTTAATCAATACAATAAGAACCAGTGTAATTGTAACCTACTATTGTACTTGCTGTAATAAAAATACTCCAGCAAACTGATTTAAATAAAATCCCATAACTCCCCATCAAACCACAACTTGTTGTGTTTACATTTAGTTTATTGTCCAATTTAAAGTGAGAATAATGTATCTTTTACTAAACAGAGGGCAACACTGAGAGAAATAGCCATACAAACAATGCATTGGATCTTGCCCCAATTATAATTCAAGTCACACTTTGACATTAGCTGCTAGAAATGCCTCAGGCCATTTGAGTTTGTGAGCTGCAGCAGGCAAAGGTCAAGTTTAAACTAATTACCTCATCATTGGTGAAGGTAGTAAAAATCAGATTTTAACTGATATTTGTGGAAGACAGACAGATACAAGACAAATCTGCCAAACATGCAGCATTTAAATACCTTTATTTAGAGGGTTGCAAAAAATTAAGCTGTTCTTTCTTATAGCTTAATATTTCATTTATTATCATTTATTTTAAGGTGATATAGCCAGCTTCGAACTAGAAACATGATTTGATTTTAGTTGCCAGGTTCACTGTGCACGTCAAGTGCATGGACTCATAACAGGAACATGATTCGGCTTTATTGCTCTTGGGTATCACATCAGGAAAGAGGCAAGGGCATCCACACAGATATGATATGATGATGATGATGATGTGTGTGTGTGTGTGTGTGTGTGTGTGTGTGTGTGTGTGTGTGACCAAAGCTGTCAGAAAAGCTAGCACAGTACATTTAACCCATACATATATATAAACATGTATGTACTGTATATAAACACAGACATATTTTAGGAGTCCCTGTCCTCTTCAGTCCTCACTGGGACAACTTTTATCAACATGAAAAGAGAAAGAAATCATGGGGGGATGAAGTGTAAGGTGAGAGAGATGGAGCAAGAGAGAGGGAGGGAGGTGCCACCATCGACTGCAGCAGAAAGCGAAGGAAAAGGGGGAGGGCAGAGTGGTGATGAGGACAGTGAGGGAGAGAGAAGGAGAGAGAGGGAATGAGAGAGAAGGGGAGGCAACATTTGCTCACTGCAGAACCGTTCATTGATAAAGTAGCGCTGGTGTGAGCCAGAAGACGGCCGCTGGACACATCACGCACATTCTTCTCTCCAACACACACACACACACGCACAAACACACCTAGGTGTTTGTTTACAGGCTAACTCCACATCATCAGTGCATTCACTTACAGTGCACTCCAAACAACTGAGGGCACACACACACACACACACACACACACACACACACACACACACACATACACACGCACACACACTTGATCTGGGACCATTTTTGGAAGGAGTCATTGGCTAAAAAAGGCTGTTGAAGCTGCAGTGGAACCAGCCAGCGAACCAGTAGAAAGGTATGGAAGGAAGAAGGCATGTGTATGTGCATTTATTTACATACAGACACTATAGTATTAGAAAGGGATATGTAAACACACTCATGAGTTAACTTCACACACACACATCAGACAGTGCAGATGCTTTCTGACTCAAGTAAACATAGCAACAGGAGCTGGTACCTTCCTCATCCTCTTGCCATCTTTTTGTGCGCATCTTTCTCTCTCACTCCCTCCCTATCTTAATAGCCATCCTGACACGTAGTTGTTACAGTAATCCCAATGCAGCGTCCTGCCTCTGTGCCACGCATTTTGGTCCATCTGTTTCCTCCACCTCCACCTCCTCTTGCTCTCACTTACCCCGTTGCACCCTGTGTTTGCCTTTTCTCTCTCTCTCTCAACACAGAAACATCCCTCGTATTTACTGTCCTGCACTTGCCTGTGCAAAAGCCACAGCTTTCCCCTCATGCCTTAAACAATTCTCCCTCTCTCTCTTTCACATCCTGTCAGTCTGTCCATCACCCTGGGATCTACGGAGGGAAGCGGAGTGCCGGTGTCGGCCATGAAGATGGTGAATGTGGGAGGAGGAGGAGGAGGAGGAGGAGGCGGGGGAGGTGGAGAGAAGGCTGCCTTTTCCTTTAAGAAGTGCTCTGCTTTCCAGTTTGTCAAGAGAAAGGTGAGTTTGGGTGACACACACACACACAAACACGCACACACATACATTTAAGGATGGATGCTTCTGTGGGTGTGTACCTACACAACCAGAGTGGGGGTATGTTGGCTGAGAGAGAAAGTGTCACAGCCAGAGTGTTCCCTCCATTTTGGTGTGTGTGTGTGTGTGTGTGTGTGTGTGTGTGTGTGTGTGTGTGTGTGTGTGTGTGTGTGTGTGTGTTTGTGTGTGTGTATGCCAGAGATGATGTCATCGTGAAAGCTAAGCCGTGCTAATCAGGCGTAAGATTTGGCTCCCTGCATACTAGTGTTTACTGTGTGTGTGTGTGTGTGTATGTGTCTGTGTGTGTGTGTGTGTGTGTGTGTGTAACACAGTTAGAGAACCCACAAGTGTATTTAAAAATATGCATGCATTAGAAAAATAGAACAGCTGTAGAGTTAACAATTCTTTTAAAAATCAACAGCAAATTAATCGCCAACTAGCTTGATAATTGATTAAGTATTTAGTCATCAATAATCATTAGACATTTGAGAAAATGCGCAAAAGAAGTCAGTCAGGACCTGACTTTCAAATGGAAAGATTTGTTGTTTTTTTTAGGGTTTTTTTAGATCCTAAATTAAATATCTTTGGTTTTGGTTTCTATGGTTTTATAAATATGATGATTTTGAATGATTACTTGATTAAACTTCTTAATATATATTTTAATATTCATGTTAGTGACAGTTCTTTTGCTCAATATGTCTACTGTAGAAGTAAATCAAAGTAGAGGAAGTAGAAAAGCAACAGTCTTTCAAAAGAATGGTGTTATGAATATGGATGCCCATTGACACCCAGTGAATTATTAATGTAAGTAATGCCATAGTGTTGTTAAAATGAACTATGAATTACTGCCAAACTTGTTGACATGATTGATCAGATCTTTGTTGGACTTGTGAGCTTCCGTGTATTCATTAGTTAATCTGTCTAAACCTCCATTGCTGTTTGTTGCACTCACTCAAAACATGCAAGCTTGCCAAACAGTTCAACTTCTGCTCACTCAGATCTGAATAATTTGCAGCTGATTTACATGAGATCAAAAGAAAACATTGAGCAACATGACTACGGGGTATATGATGGAAAGGAAATTATTAACGTTACCGCCAGCTTGTGGAGGAGAGGTGGGTTGATGCATTTACTCAATATTCACTGTATTAGCTTTGGGATTATAGTGCAATATTATTTTTCCCATTACCCAGACAGTGTAATTTAATAAATCAGATGATAAAGTAAGGTTTTATTGCACAGGTCATCATGTTCAAGTTACCACATTTTCAGCCTTAGGGAGTGAATATGTACCAGGATAACTAATTGGGAACAATCAGCATTGATTTATGTACTTGATAAATAGTCCTTGGTTGCTGGGTGGATTTACACCTTTGTAGTCTGGCTGTCATCGATGTGTGTTCTTGCTCACAGTATGATTTTCCAACAGTGTGTTGGTCTCAGATGGCGTACAGTATGGTGTGGATCCCTGATGACTCGGCCGGTTAAGATGGGCAGATTGTGTTGTGTTTACACCCACGCATACACAAACACGCACTGCAGGCACATTCTGCTGTGATCAGTCTCCCAAGGGGTTAAAAAAGAAAAAAGTCAAATATTAATCAGGAATTAAGTGCCTGAGGATCTATCTATACATTTATTTGCAATACATGTACATCTTTAGCTGTTTTTTGTTTGTTTTTTTACCAATTTTTTTGTATAAAAATGGCTTTTCTTCTGCGCCCTACTAAGAAAAACAAGTTTCCAGATATGCATCAGCACACAGCACAGCCCCAAATCAGAATTAATGCCAGCTACTGTAGGTGTATTTCTCTCTCTATTTGTGTCTAAATAAGCTTAATTACTCTACATAATTTGGAGAACATATCCAGAAAGAGAATTGTATCATATACTGTATGATGAAAGGAAATGGCTCTGTGTGTGTGTGTGTGTGTGTGTGTGTGTGTGTGTGTGTGTGTGTGTGTGTGTGTGTGTGTGTGTGTGTGTGTTGTCTGTAAATAACGACTCAACATATCAATTGTTGATTAGACAAACCATTTGGGCAATATGGAAAATTTTGAAATGCAACATTTTCCTAAAATTTCATCAATACATATAGTCAACAGCTTTTGAGATATAACGTGTTACAAATGCACAAACAAACCCATCAAAACATGATGTAAGGTATAGCTCTTCCCTGGATATTAAACAAAAAGGAAAACATATTCCTAGTGCTGTGAGCACCAGAGTAAAGCTTTGGATGACACATCTCATTAGTTTCATGGTCAGTGTGACATGTTAAACAAGAAGTATGACTGCGGACTGTTGGATCCAAGAGGTAATGCCAAAACATTTCTCATTCTGCTTTGAATATGATGGAGAGAATCCTCTAATTGGATGTAACGTCAAGGTTCATGTTTTCATGTAAAGAAACTTGTGCGTGGTATTCTTATTTTAGGTGTGTGTCATCAAACTTGTGTGCTAGCCCTACAGTGACTGGTTTGTTTTTGTGTTGACCTGGTGGAGTGTTTTTCCAAGTCTTTTTTTCCCTTAGACCCGACATGCTTTGACGTGCTGTCTGGCTCCCCTTTGTCTTAGGCATTCAATCTCAGAGAGAGTGTGTGTGTGTGTGTGTGTGTGTGTGTGTGTGTGTGTGTGTGTGTGTGTGTGTGTCACAGCTATATGCTTCTTAGTCACAGAGGCTACTGCCCCCACGGTGTGTGTTTGCTAAATGCTGCGATTCACCCAGCAGGACCCGATTTCATAAGGCTTTTAATAAAACCTTTCCCTATCACTCTCCTTCTGTCTCCCATGTGTTTCATCTGCACTTTTACCAACTCTCCTCCATGTTTCTTCCCCCAAAACACTCACACACATACACTGGATTTTGTGGTTAGCGACAGTGCTTTTCTGGAAAGTCTTAGTCACTGCAGGAGAGATGTGTGTATGCAATGTGCCTTCATGCACCAACTTGCCCATGTGTTGCTGACGCCATTTAACATAATTGTCTAACTTGTTTTTACGGTACAGCTGCATATTGTGAACATCTGTTATATTTTGTTCTGTATATATTGTTCATCATAATAGCCACATATGGATTCTGCAGAGAAAGCTTTCTCAAGTATTGATGATATTAAATACTTATATATATATTAAAGCAAGTCAAGTCAAATGTCAAAGATTTAAAAAATTCTACAAGATGAGACATGATAGGTGTTACTCTTCTGATTCATGTGAACATGTGGCAAAGTAGATAAGCAATCTGTGCCTCTTTCAAGTGTAATTGTGTGTGCGCGTGTGTGTGTGTGTGTGTGTGTGTGTGTGTGTGTGTTTGTGTTTGTGTTTGTGTGTGTGTGAGTGGGTCTCACTTGAAATAACATATAATCAGAGATAACATGAGGTTGGCAGGGTTGTTAATGTGTGTTTTTGTGGAGCACCTGTATGAGTACTTACCAAAAAAAAAGCAAAAGTGAGATAAAACCAACCTTTTTCTTCCAAAAAAATGTATTTCTCAAACTACTTTTGACCTGAATGTTTCTTTCTCGTGCAGGTACGAAGATGGATGAGAAACCCCAAGGTGAGCGTCGAGAAGGCCCAAGGGAAAGGCTATCCAAAGTGTCCGCTGGCTGACGACCTGTGGTACACACACTTCCAGTCGCCTTATGGCTGCTGTCACTATGGCGGCCTGCAGGGTGGCCAGTACTACCACCAGGAGTCATGCTCGCCATGCCCTGCCAGTGGACATACCAGCAGCCATGACAAGAGCAAGGGCTGCAAGGTAAAGGGAAAAACACATAAAGAGATCCCATCATCCACCTCACCACAAATGTCCTTCTCTGACCTGCAGGTGCAAGTATATCCATTCACACCATTACAGAGCTCCCTCTGTTTGCCTGTTAGCGCTCATTAAAATAAGTCAGAGGCAAATTAGGTACTAAAAGGACTCTAGACATTTTTTTGCTTGTCTGTATTCTCCTTTAAGCTCTACCACGAGTACCGTTATGTAGCATAAACACTAAAAAGACTGGGGCAATGCTAAAAAATAAAACCTTGTTGTTCACTACAGTCTGGTGTAAGAGCAGGAGGCATATTTTCAGCAGAAAACATGAACATTGTATTTAAAAAAATAAAAAGCAGTGCATGCTGTCAACAAACACTTTCCCCACACACACCCACACACACACACACACACACACACACACACACACACACACACACACACACACACACACACACACACACACACAGCCCATTCACAGTAATGTCCAGGTTGTCCTTGCAAATCATGATAGCCAGCCCACTCCCATCAGTCATCATACCCATCAATTGGTTTCCCGCTCATGTGTGTGTTTTTCTCCAGTCCCGTGGGCGACAGAAGAGTATGACTCATCACTGTCCCAGCAGGACAAAGCCACACTGTGTACTGTGTGTGTTTGCATGTGCACTGAGAAACAACGTTGAATCGTGTAATAATATAAAACAGCACAGTGTTGTTGCCTATCCCTTCAATGTCTTTCCTGCAGCCTTTTAGTTCACATTTGATCTGGTTTTCTTCCAGGCAGTTCTCTCCCCACTCTATTTCTCCATCAATTCCACCTCTTGACCTCATAGATCCGCCACTAATGTCTCACTGGAGATAACCAGTGTGTGTAGAATTAATGGCTGTTATGGCGAGGTGGGAGCAGGTTAGGGGGGTTAAAGGAGGTGGGGGCTCTGTGATGAGTCATAGGTAGTTTTCACTGCAGAGTGTGTGTGAAGTCAATGCAGGAGTGAGGAGTTACAGTAAGCAGGACTGATCTGGCAGCTACATCTATGTGGTTTTGTGATCCAAGACTCTTGGCTGCATTTAAACTAGAAACGTATAACATACAGTAGCAGTTTGATGCACAACCTGATATGCACTGAAAGGCACTCTTCCTGTATTTGACATGTATGTGGCATTGGCAAAAACTCAGCACACAGACATCATGTTCTGTACTGTTCCCTACCTACTGTATCACTGCACACTCTGTCCAGACACTTCACAACTCGGGCCCTCAAAGTTGGCTTGCCAAACAGGCGCAGAACATGACACTTGTTGGCCAGACACACCGCTCCATGATCAAGGAGGCCACCAAACTCCTGACTTACAGTAAATGCAAATGAGCAAAGCTTCACTATGAAATTCGTCAGCTTATCAATGTGTACCGTATCAGTCGTTGTCTAACAGGTGTCTGTGACTTAGTCGTAAGAAAGTGGGGTGAAGACACTGAAAGGAGGAGATGAACTTAGAGATGTTGACAGATAGTGTCAGCTTACTGTTAAGTGAGCAGAGACAGAAGGGAAAGCTATGAGGACATTTGTCATAGTCTGATCTGATGCTCTTTATTCTCCACTTTTAATGCTGTTGTAAATCTAGATGTTTATTATTTAGTGTTCTTGATGAAGCTTTAGCGTTTCTGTATACACTTATTGTGTGAAGAAGCTTTTTAATGTGTTACTTGGCCACAACATGCAATTGTTGGCCAGGGGAGCTCCATATGTACTGAAAGTCACGTTTTCAGTTACCCCTTCAAGGCAAAAAATAAATAAATCATGAACTCTGCAATATTTCAATTAATATAAGGAAATCTGCCCATGTTCTTTTCCCTCCAAAAAGGCTTCCCTGACAGATTGCCCACCATCTCTTACTCATTGAAAATCCATCACAACAGCTTTTTTTGCATCATCACCATTTAAAATGCAGGTAGCTTAGCTTAGCCTTGACCCAGTGCTTTGTATAGCCTTGACCCCGCTGTTGCTTTCGATGAGTTTATCAGAGCCAAAGCTAAATGTAGACACACTTTATGGCACTGATCTTATTATATTATGAAATCAGTGTAATAAATATATGGCGCCTGCGTTTCTTTTTCCATGGGGTGATAACTACAGAGCAAATAAGTTTTACTGTAGGAGGAAATACAGGTAATTTGAAATCAATTAGAATTAAAATTGGACAAAGGGTAAACAATTGTAGATGGAGAGGGAAAATGATTAGTGGAGCTAATAATATATATACACACTGCATATATATATATATATATATATATATATATATATATATATATATATATATATATATATATATATATATATATAGAGAGAGAGAGAGAGAGAGAGAGAGAGAGAGAGAGAGATGAGAGGAGCTCAGAGGAGCTTAGAGGACAGTTTTATTAGAAGAGAGAGGATGAGGTCAAAGCATCTGCCCCACTGCTTGAGCATGACCAGAAATCAAAAACAAATCCTCCAAATAAGGACGTCCTGTACTGTCCTGTGTACGCAACAACAGACGCACGCACGCACGCACGCACGCACGCACGCACGCACGCACGCACACACACACACACACACACACACACACACACACACAACACACACAAATGTAAAGCGTTTTCACATGTACTGTTCTTGATGAAGACTTAATCAAAAAGGAAAAGAACATGAACTTTTGCTGACTGCTGGTTGTCCTGGCATGTTATCTCTCTTGTAACACAGTTTTAATACTTTATTTTTTTAATCTTACTCCAGTACCCCTTTGGAGCACTACAGGAACTTATTATCACAGTCACATACAAGAGAACAACAACTTATGTATAAACAAAACAGCAAAATCACTCTTTCATATTATATTTAAACATAATGTCTTACTTTCTAAAAGGTCATGGCCATTACCTAAGTTGCTTATGCAATTATTTCCATTTCCTAATGGCCTGTTCTGGGAATGGATCAGGTGATAGTGTTGTTAATAAGTCAGTGTATTCACTATGGTTTAAACACCAACTTTACCCAGAAAGCAAGAGGAGGAAGGAAGGAAGGCAGGAAGTGAATGAAAAAGACAGATGGTTGAAGAAATCAAAGAAGATGAGAGAAGCCAAGTGTGTCTAAGAAGAACAGTGATTTTTATCTACTGCCATGCAACTTGTGAATGTCGTCAACTATAGATTAGGTCTTAGCTGAAAGTGGTGGCAAAGCAGAGGGTGAAAAACTGCATATGAATTTCTAGAAACCTCATTTGTCGGTGAGGTGGGCTCATCTTGTTAATGTTTTGTAGAGTCAGCTGGAACTAAAAGCTTGATCATTCTGAACCTTTGTCCTTACAGTTAAAAAAAACTTCAAGAGTGTGCTTCTCATGTGGAATTTGGCTGTAATGGATCGTTCTCCACAGTGTCAAAACAGAGGGAGACGACCTGTGACAAATCCACCTCTCTTGTTCTCCCTCAGCAGTGACAAGGCCCTGCAGGCTAAAGCTCTGTTCCACGAATGCTAATGCATCATGTTCGAGGCAGTGAATGAGAACGGGAGGAGGCAGTTGATGGTGATGTGATTTTATTCAAAGATCCTGTCAAATTAAACTGTGGATAAATGACAAGTGCTAACGCATTTCAAGTGTTCAATTGGATGACAGGGAAATTTTAGAAGTAAAAATGCCCACAACTTTGGCCAACTTATGGCTCTTACGTCATCTTCTTAGAAAGCGATTAGCCACTTTTATGGTGCAATGAGGTTTTCTACTGTGAGAACACATTTCTGCTGGACTTTGAACTCGAGACTTCAGTTCTTGAAGTAGTCTTATCTTTGAAGTGTCTAACTTGTTGATTCTAAGAGGCAGTAGATCACTTCTTAACAGAGCTAATGGTTAATGACTTGTGTGTCAAATTCAAAGGTTGCACCACTTCACTGGTGACCTTTTACTGGCACTTTGCTGACACTTTCAAGGCAAGGACACGAACTCTGGACTCCAACCATCTCCAACAGCTGTGAAACTGGAAAAATCTGGATGTGTGGCTGAGTTGGTGGTTTCTCACCAAGTATTTTTGTATAATGAAATTCAACACAACACAAACTGCAGTCTACAAAAGGACTATCGACTCTCTGATGCAGTCTCAGCATAACTGTATAATTTATTGGGCTGTTATATTTGATAACTGTGCACCTAATGAACTTGTGGGCTTTGTTGCCCGTGTCTCTCAAGACCAACACGTTGTCCTGTCCTCACTACCCAAAACATGTTACCTTTGTAAAAAACCTCACTTGAATTCCAGCTTTAGCTGCATTTGCCATGAATTTCATTACTGTCAAAACTATATTTAGCTTATATTGAGAATAACCAAGAATTAAGAGGAAAACCCCACAAGTCCAATTATATTTGATACAAAGAGTTACACAGAGAGTACTGGGAGCTAAAATCCCTCTTCAACTGTAGGCTTGTCATGCATGCTGTACCTTACCAAAACCAGGGAGAAATGTTATTCCAAACGTCTGTTTGTACTCTTTTGAATAGTTTGGCTAATTGACCCAAAACTTTCTTTTCTGCTTTTTAAAGAGCTCAGCACACATTCATATTAATTCCATAAAAAATGCCACAAGAGACAGAACCATCTGAGTTTTTCAAACTCAGTGCTTAGTAATAAAACTGGTGAGGTGCCTGCTCGTTGGTATAAAGCTAGTTTGTATTGATTGGGCAAACTTCCAGCTCCTTCTTGTCTTCCTGGCAATACCTGATAGATCTGGTTGTCTGTTAAAATCACTATTAAAATCATGGCCTTTATCTACAACCTTAACATTCCTGCCATCATCCAATGTTCTCCTTATTGTTATGACTCATGTTTTTCTTTCTTCTGATCTAAACATATTTAAGCAGCATATAAAGAAACTCTAATAGGGTTGGGAAAGCAGATTTAAGCTACCACTGCTTAGGATATATTCAGCAATGGAAAACTGCTAATTCTTTGGTTTCAAAGCCAAGTGCTTTGGCAGTGGAAGAATGCGGTTGGAGTAATAAACTTGCTTTTTTGCATTAACTATCTTCATTGTTCACAGTGGATGTATGTATATACACCCTAAAATTGGACAGTGCATTTGTTTCTGTTTCTACTGCAGCATTATACAGGCTTTCTCTGCCAAAGCACAAAAATGAGTTAAATACAGAAGGTACTTCATACCTTGGCTGCAGTTTCCTTGATTTGTCGTGACTGGGATGTGTGCATTAGCTTGTGTTTTACCCAACCATAGCTATAGATAGAGGATAACTGAAGAAGGAAAGGGCGA
The DNA here is from genome assembly GCA_013375575.1 of Percina caprodes. Taxonomy (NCBI): domain Eukaryota; kingdom Metazoa; phylum Chordata; class Actinopteri; order Perciformes; family Percidae; genus Percina; species Percina caprodes. The sequence goes on from JABXJD010000222.1 coordinate 503,149, forward strand.
GCAGGTTGTTTGTTAGCCATCCTGATTAATCTGTGTCTGGTTTGATGCAGATAACAAAGACATTTGATGTATGTAGAGAGAGATATACATCTGCATGACTGCATGACTGTGTGGTAAAATGTGAGGGAAGTGACACAGGTTTATTTTTGGTAATACATTCAGAGTTTCGGTGGTTGAAAAAAGGGGCAACACAGTCCTATTGCATCAAATATTGAGCCTTTGTCAGGTGCCTTTGGCATTGTTATTGACACTAAAAGTCTCCTTTAGCATCATATCTAAACAGGCTTTATCTTAACGCGATGGGTCAAGACTATTGTTGTAACTTTTGACGTGGAAAAGATCATGGGTGTGTTTATAAAAAGTACGTTTACGTGACATGCGGGACAAGAACGGGACAGTTGGGTTTAGGTTAAGATCGTGGGTGGGGGTATAAAATAATCATTTCAGTGAAATGCGGGAAACAAAAGGGGTAAAAGTCCTGTGTTGTTTGACCTATCCATAAGCCCAACCAACCTCCATACGGGAATTTCATACTACATGCTACCGTTGATGCTCTTTATACTATGTCATCTTCACGCGCCGCAGAGCTGCTGCTCTGCCTGGTGCATTCCATACACACACCGATGGGTGCTTATTGCATTGTATCTGACGCTGACAGTCACTGATGGGTTGAAAGGGTTAAATGATCAAGACAACTGATAATAGCTGATGGTTTGGTATATTAATTGAAATAAAAAGGACTATGATGTGTATATTCAAAGCATAATCAGTGGCTTGAGTGTTCACAAGACTCAAAAGACCTGCAACAAATTCTGTATCATTTTCTACACCTCCTGTGGCTAAATTCCCCTGTAATTAGGGGATCCACCAGCATCAACACTTCTCCATCATGCTCCCTCCTCCCTCCCTCCCTATTTCTCTCAGCTGACCTTGACCCACGAGAAAAAAGGGAGCATCTTCCCTTGTGAGTCTCATTGTAAAGGAATTTGGGAATTATTGTTGTTCTAATCTACCCTGAAAACCCAGCTAATCCCATTTTCCAACTTGATTGTCCAGAGCTAATGCCAAGAAACTGCTGTGCCACAGAAACTCAGCAGCACCCTGACTATGCAGTGTAACTTTTTTTTGTTCACACACTTAGCTCTATTGAAACGGCTTAGTGCACTGAGGTTTTGGGGCTTATGGCTCGCACTCGACAAGCTCAGCGTTGACCTGAGCTGCTTCCACGTATTACTACTGCACAACAAATTATTGTACTTGTGCTTTATTACTAGGCTACATCCCACATTTTGTTGTGCTCTAAAAGGCAAAAGGCTCAGACCTGTTGGTATTATTATTCCATTTCCAGTTCAAGGTCAACCTTAAGACGTCATTTTGGTGTTGTGGTGCTACATCCTTAAGATCTATGAACTAATTCCTATGTCATGCAACAACAAAAAGGGAAATAATCTAACATTCACACTCCAGATTTAATTAGTTAGAAATTAGTGTATTGGCATGCTGTAAAACCGATGATGATATCAAAGTATCCACACATGCTTTTGGTCGTTTTGTCGTGCTCACCACTTTGTTCCAGATTTCAAATATTTCAGCAACTATTGGATTGCCATGGCAATTTGTGCAGACATTCATCTATCTTACTGACTTTGGTCATCCCTTGACTTTTCATCTAGCAACACCAGCAGGTTGACATGTGTGGTTTTGAGTGAAAGGTCTCCACAACTATCAAATTGATTGCTTTGTTGACTTTACCTTCACCACAAATGGAAAAAGAAAATCCAGGGAGTGGGAGAGCTTTTCAATTTTCAAGATAAATGGCAGGGATTAAGGCACAGTGGATGACCATGACTATAATTGTTTGCCAGGGAGTCAGGGTTGAAAGATCTCCGAGCTTCCCAGGATTTAAATCTGAAAAAAAGTCAGAATGTGATACCAGAGGGTAAAAATGGCCACAAAGCAGCTTAGGGTCAATATCCCAATCTTGAAATCCCAAACTTACCCATTGACCTGTTTCTCTGTTAAACAATAACATTACAGTTCTCTCCTTCCTGCTGCCTTGTTTCTCATAAACTCAATCTCATTTTTTTATGTTCAAGCTCTCTCTCTTTTTCTTTCTTTCTCCCTCTCTGGCTCAGGGCAGTATTTCTGAGGCTTGAACTCCTATGGGACATACAGTAGATGGTGTTTGTATTCCATTTGGACTGCCTGAACTTCCCCCTTTTTTTTAAAAACCTAAAGACCTGTTTGCGATCTAGAAACAGAAGAATCGGGGGAAATAAAGAAGAAGAAAGAGCAGTGACCTTGGTGGTAATGAGCAAGTCTTATCTCTGACAGGGAATTGGATAGCTTATGTCAGACTATCTCACACTCTCATTCTCTCTGTTTATCTTTTGTCTTTCAAACATACTTTTCCTTGTCTCCATATCTCCGCTCACACCTCATTGCCTTCTACTTCATAATTCCCCCCACCGATGCTTTCTTGCCATCCCCTCACTTCATTACTCTTTGATGCTCAGACATATGTGGGACATCACACAGCTTGTTAGAGAAGAGCTGGTAGAGGACAGGTAGGAATAAGCAGGACGAGGCAAAAGAGAGTCACCAGGAAAGTAAAGTAAAAAGTAGGAAATAACACTACTTTAAATCCTAGCCTTAGACTTTGTATCATACAAAGGACTTAGCATTTATCTTAGCAGGATTTTATTTATTCTTTTTAAATGTACAGTGGGGCTTGAAAGTTTGGGCACCCCAGGTAAAAATTTGTATTAATGTGCATAAAGAAAAGAAAAATCTCCAAAAGGCATCAAATGACAGATTAGACATTCGTATGATATGTCACAAAAAGTTAGATTTTATTTCCATCATTTACACTTTAAAAACAACAGAAAATAAAGAAATTGCATCTGCAAAAGTGTGGGCACCCTGCAGAGTTAATACCTTGTACTGCTCCCTTTGGCAAGTATCACAGCTTGGAGACGCTTCTTGTAGCCAGCCAAGAGTCTTTCTATTCTTGTTTGAGGTATCTTCGCCCATTCTTCCTTCCAAAAGTCTTCCAGTTCTTTGAGATTTCTGGGCTGTCTGTCACACACTGCTCTTTTAAGGTCTATCCATAGATTTTCAATTATGTTGAGGTCAGGAGATTGTGAAGGCCATGGCAAAACCTTCAGTTTAAGCCTCTTGATGTAATCCACCGTGGATTTTGATGTGTGTTTAGGATCATTATCCATTTGTTGAAGCCATCCTCTCTTTAACTTTTTAGCTTTTTCACAGATGGCATCAAGTTAGCGTCCAAAATTTGCTGAAATTTTATTGAATCCATTTTTCCTTCTACTCGTGAAATGTTCCCTGTGCCACTGGCTGCATTAAAACCCCAAAGCATGATTGATCCCCCCCATGCTTAACAGTTGAACAGAGGTTCTTTTCATTAAATTCTGTGCCCTTTCTTCTCCAAACGTCCATTTGCACAAAAGTTCTACTTTAACCTCATCAGTCCACAGAACTTGTTTCCACAATGCATCAGGCTTGTCTATATGTTCATTTGCAAACTTCAAACGCTGATTTTTGTGGTGAGGACGCATAAGAGGCTTTCTTCTGATGACTCTTCCATGAAGACCATATTTATACAAGTATTTCTTTATAGTGGAATGGTGTACCACAACTCCAGTGTCTGCCAGGTCTTTCTGGATGGATCGTGCAGTCAAACGTGGGTTTTGACTTAGTTTTCTCACAATCCTGCGAGCTGTTCTGTCTGATATTTTTCTTGCTCTTCCAGATCTTGCTTTAACTTCCACTGTTCCTGATGACTGCCATTTCTTAATTACATTCCGAACAGAGGATAATGGCATCTGAAAACGCTTTGCTATTTTCTTATAGCCTTCTCCTGCTTTGTGAGCGTCAACTATTTTCAGTTTCAGTTTTCTAGAACACTGCTTAGAAGAAGCCATGGTGCTGATTGTTGGGGCAAGGTCTGAGTCTGGGCATTTAAAACCTTAAGATTTACATCACCTGGTCTTTCCAGATGATGATTGAGAACAATTTATGACACTGTCAGGTCTCAGCTTTCCAAAACATTAGTAACACCATTTTTTTGTTTTCTGTTATTTTGAAAGTGTAAATGATGGAAATAAAATCTAACTTTTTGTGACATATTATACAAATGTCTAATCTGTCATCTGATTCATTTTGGAGATTTTTACATCTTTTCTTGGCTTCGTTATGCACATTAATACAGATTTTTACCCTGGGTGCCCAAACTTTCAAGCCCCACTGTATTTGGACTGTTCAATTCTAAAACTAAACTTAATATCAACGTAATCTTATAAGTTATACTTATACTGTAATAGCTTATTGTGGACTTACTGTATATCTACTACAATGTTCTCAATGCTGGAGTTCATGTGTAGAGCACCTGGTGATACTTCAAGCAAAGGTTTCATGTTGTGTTGAGCCTTCTTAGTGTTTTAAAAATAGGAATCTTGAGGCTAGCATTAAAATACCCCTAGCTTTCCCATTCAAAAGGCTATTTCACCGAAAAATGGGAATACGGTAGATCTTAAAAGTGGCGCTTCCATTTTAAATATGCTTTTAAACAAAAGTTTGACTCGGGTACATTCACAAAAAGACCCTAGGTTGCAGTTTGTCGAGAGTCCAATGATTTTCACCAGGCACTGCATGGTGTAGTGTATGCTAGTCACTTATCAACCATAACTATCACCCCCATAACTGGCATTTGCCAGTGCTTTACCTCTAGCTAACTTTTTAGTTGTAAAGTAATCAGACCAAGCAATCAAACTTCAAGCTCAACGCTTACTTTGTAACCTTAACTCTAACCTTAGTATCATGCTTTACTTTAAAACATAACGGATAATGGAGATGAGTTAATGCTAAATCATTACTAACTGAAAAGTCAGATTACTGAGACAGTAATACTTAAAAAGGGTAATTTGGGGTAAGGGTATTGTACTTCCATAAAGTTGTGGAATTCACGAAAGACATGTAAATGAAATACAGTATTTTACAACTCCCAAAATGCAACTCAAAAGTGTTAGAACCTCTCTGCAGCTTATTCTTTCAAAGGCACTCCTCCAGTTTGTACTACAACGTAGTCCTAGAAATGATTAATAAATAAATGAACATATCTAACAGTCTCAACAAAAACTGAATATTACCCCACATATGAAGGGACTTTATGCAGAAACTTTCCTGATATGTTTTGCATATGTTTATCATTGTATGTGTTTGCGGTATACTGAGTGTTGTGGTGAGTATGAGTTATGTGGCTATAGTACTGTTCATGACAGCAGTGTTTTCAGTTGCACTTTCATCACACAGTGCTTTATTTTATGTTTAGATCAACTTTATGAGAGTAAAGGGCAAATCTAAAGGCAAAGGGTTTACATGACTTTGTCAGTGACGGAGACACTGTTGTTTTACGAAGATGATGTGTATTGAACACCGGCCAAGGGCCGTTAAAGAGGTTAGTGAGGAGGAGGAGGCAGAAGAAGGGGGTCTGATGAAGTCTGGTGTAGTGTGCATGGTGTTTCTTTTCTTGATTTGTTGGACTTTGTAGCTGATGTGTAATTCCTGGCCTAGTCTGAGCATTTCCTTGAACTATATTACATCCTGCGTTTATGAGGTGAAAGGACAGATCTTACAAGATAGGCCTTATGAAGCCAAACTAATAGCATGACCAATGTCGTAAAGGGCTGCAGCACTAAACCAGGTCAAAGGGCAAGGAAAGGGCTCAAGAGAAAGAGGAGTCTGGAGATAGTATGCATACATGTGTTATATGTGCACATACCACTGAATGAATGCATGGTACTACTTTCTCTGGAACAGGGTTCAGTAAGAGGTCATACAATAAAGAATTATTTGCATGATGAACATGTACTGTACAGTTCAGCCTAATAAGGATCAGATAGGTCTGCATACAGTACATAACTATAATGAAATGCTGCATAGAGAAAACAGATACCTCCACTATGTCCAAGACTTCTTGTGTTTATAATGTGTAGCTGGCAATACATATATGTACTGGATGTACTACATACAAATGTATTGGAATTAGTATTAGTAAGATGGAAAAAATATAGCCATGAAAATTCCAGAGAAAAAAAACAATTAGGGAAAACAAAAACAAATATATTTGCTCACTAATTAAGACTCAATAAGTACAAAAACCAAAGCATAAAAATTACAATGTGCTGTTTTACGGGGGGTTGTGTGCCAAACTATTTCTTGGCTTGGAGCAGTAACTTCCATGACTCTCAACTCATTGCTCGGCAACTGCCTGCCCAACACATAAACAGCAAATTGTCATTTTTACAGAATTTTATACAGATTAAACCAACAAGATATGAAATTGTAATTAGTGAATTTCAGAGCTGCTAGTAAGCAGATTTTGATAACGTCGGACAGAGCCATAGTAGCTGTTTCCCACTTTTTCCAGTCTTTGTGCTAAGCTAAGCTAACCGACTGCTGGCTGTAGTGACTTTCTGTAACTCAGAAACGTGTTTTTCAAAAAACAACACTTTAATAGTAATTTGTACTGATTCAAGAACATTTTCTCAACTTTGGCAAAATGATAATGTATCAATAGGTAACCATTGACAGTAACTTCACTACATACGGATCAAGGCAGTCCTACACACACACACACACACACACACACACACACACACACACACACACACACACACACACACACTTATGATGGAATGGTATCATATTGTATTTGACACCCTCAGTAATTGTTTCGATCCAGTCTGTCCTTCCAGCTCTGAGCTATAAATATAGTCAAGGGAGCAACCACTTACACACACACGTAAAGTTATTTTTGCAGAGCTGCAAGTTTTTGACTCTAATCCACAAATATATAGTCTCAATCACACACATTTCCCCATGCCAAGTTGGGGTAATGTAGAGGCCAGCCACCACTGATAGAGGCCTTGAAAAGACTCATTTGAAATGGCTAAAACCTGTCGGCGCTTTGTGCCAAGGTCACCCTTCACCTTACATAATGGCCATTGTGGGTCAATGACACAGCCACCGAAACAATTTGGTTTCCTCAAGAACTATGTGCCCCTTGACCATGGCTGCCTACCCTTATTTTTCTCTCTCACTCCTTCTCTCTCCTGTGTATGTGTGCTTGATGGGTATTTGTGGTTCATGCCCATGATATGTATTCTGTCAGTGTTGCTTGCCACATGCTAAATGATTGTCAAGAGGTGTTTATGATGAAAAGTCCTCAGGAGAGTGTGTCACTGCAACTGTCACCCGAGAGGAGATTACTGCTAAAGCTGAGACTAACTCACTCACTGCCTCCTGTACAATGCAAATGTGACTCGAATATATTTTACTCATGAAATGAATGAGTTGACTAGAGCTGTTAGCTGGTCTTAAATGTTGCTTTCATTCCACATAATTGGTTAAAAACTTTTTCGGCCCATTGCAAAAATATCTTCACTTCACTTACAGGTCAGGAAGTGGAAGATGCTGGCCCGCCATCACGCCGACGGTACAGGAAAGCAGAAGGAAGCAGAGTCAGACGTCCACCTGGGCGGCTGTCAGTCCTGGGGGATCCACGCCTCGCCCCTCCTGGCCAGCCCTGTCATGTTGGAGTGCTCCATCTGCAGTGGGCCCTATATCAGCTACGCCCTGGAGGATACCTGGCAGCCACGTCAACGTACACAGGCAAGTTAGCCTACAGCTAAAAAAAATGTCATAACATAAGAAATCATTAACAGTCTAGTGGCTTTATTCAAAAGGAAATATAACATACAAATAAGTTATGTTAGAAAGCACAATAATTCTGTTTGTTGCCAGTATGGGGAAATTCTGAAAAGCAAGAATTTGAGCATTAATCAGGTGCCTAGTTTCTTCAACTTTTTATATGCCTCTTTTTTCCTTTGAGTTTTAGTGCAACCATAAAAAACAAACTTACTATTAATTTATTAGAAAAATAAGAAAGAACAAATACAATGCTAAAACAGCATTGCATTTCTAGCCCTTTTGCTGTTAAATGTGCTTTATGTTATGACTCACAGCAAGGCCTCTACCTCTCCTTGACACTCACACAGAAAATGAATATTATTCCCTGTTTCTCATTGCCACTGCTTCAACAACCCAACTTTCTGTCTTCTTTCAGAAACATGAATCTGCAATGAAATATTAATGAATGAATGAAAGCCTAGATTCCCCATCACAATGGAAATGACTCCATCAAATCCTACACTGAATCAATAAACAACCCCGGTGAAAGGGGCATGAATGGTGATGTGATTGTTGACTTTAGAGAGACTAGTGTGACTACAGATACCTCTGAATGAATACACAAAGTGATAAGATTTAAACAACTATCTCTCTCTCTCTCTCTCTCTCTCTCTCTCACACACACACACACACACACACACACACACACACACACACACACACACACACACACACACACACACACACACATGCCTCAGCTTGTCTCGTTCTCAGAAAACACTCATGGCAGAATACTGAGGCTAAGTTTTCAGAGCTGTAACATAGAACAGCAAACTAGGCTAAGACTGTATTTCACAGTTAGCTTCCTGAGAAGCAAATGCTGCCAATTATCCTGTTATTGTATGTGAAAAGAAAATGTGCGACTGACTCAAAGTAGTTGCTGTTCTTCACATTCAGGAATGTATACTTGCCCATTTCTAAATAATCCAACCTTCCGTACAGTATAGAGCAATGTATTGACTTTTATAATCAAATGGAGCACGCCAAAGGTCAACACTTAAACACAAAGACATAAACACGCTACATGCAGTGGTGGAAATGAACTTTGCACATCTACTCAAATGCTAGTTACTAGTTTTCAGATTTAGATTCTACATAAAACATGTGGAAAGTTTATAGAATGAAATACCTTGTTAAATATTAAACCAGTGGTTCCTAGCCTGTATGGCGTGTGGCATCTTACAAAAATTGTAAGTGTATTGTTAAGGCCTTTTGTTTATGAATTGTCGTCAGTTTCCCCTCCAAATTCCCAAATCGTGAATTTGAATTTGTGTAGCAGACCCTTATTTTTTTTCTTTCCTTTTAGATTTATCTTGTGAGCCTAAGAAGGGACCCGTCCCAACATTTTATTAAAGAGATGTATAGCTTAGCTTTAAGAAGTAGTTCATCTTCTTTTCATCCAGGCACTTACGCACAATAACATTGTGTCGTCATGTTGTTAGAGCAGAGGTTTCCCACCACTTTCAGCACAGGACTCAAGTGATTTAATGCAGTCTCACCCTGGAAACCCAGCCTTATTAAACACGTCATGCGGGGAACCGACTGAAACTGGAGCACGAACAAGTCTGGGTCAGAACTAGTGGTTTTAGAAATAGGGATTACTGTAAGAGTGCTGATGTTGATGTCACATCTCTTAGAGTCACTATTTTCAAGAGCTTAGAAAAGCAGCTTAGATCAGTGGTTACCAAACCTTTGGGTTGTAACCCTTTCAAACAATGTTTTCTTGTGAGCCCTTCTCACAGCATGTTGTTTTATAAAATGTGTTCAGTTCAGCCCAACACCCAGAACTACTAACAGCTTATTTATTTTATTTATTTATCTAATGAGGACTTACAAGAACATTATAAGGGCTGTAGAGTTTTCTCAAGGTTTAGAATTGCCTGGATTTGCAGTGTTGTACACAACAATGTCAGGTCATTCATTGATGAATACACATGACTTAGACTTATTTAATTGCTATGGAACTAAATCCATAAATCTCTAATGGCAGTGTGCATCTACTTTTATTTGCATGTTTTTGCCATATAAATATTCAATTTGTTTTTACTAATTAATGCCATATTTCTCCCCCAGGCGATGGACCTGTACTACTACAATGAGTCAGACCCAGACAGCTACTGTTGCCCTGGCGACAACTGTAAGTCCCCGGCAACTTAACCCATTGTTTTTTTAAGTCTTCCATTTCCTCCCGTCTCTCTTTCTTTCCCATCCGTCTTTGACACCTTGACTCTCATTCCGCTACTCTCTATCTCCATCATCCCTCGCTGCCAGTCCTGGGTAATTTCTCTTTATCATTTGCAGTTTTGCTTATTTTCCCAACCATTTCATTCCCTGTATATTCTTCTCTTGTTTGTTGTTTCCTTATTGTCCAAACCCTAATAGCTGTGGGAGCGAAATGATTCACACACACACACACACACACACACACACACACACACACACACACACACACACACACACACACACACACACACAGTGTAACTTTACCTACTTAAACTTGGTTCTCTAATCCAACCTCTAAGCTCCCAGGAAGATAACTGTTGTTCATAAACCAAGATTACTATTTTGGTGTTTTGTGGAAACTGGCTTGGAGAGCAAAACAGTAGTTACAGACACAACACTGAGCACTGATCATTTACTGTACACATGACAGTGACCTTTTCCACATCTGTTCACAACCTTTGCCACTGCAGCAGAAACATTTCAATTGCTTTTGTCACTGGGTGAAAGTTCAGCATCTGTTTATAGCAAACATGACTATAAGGGACTGTACTTTAGTTTTCCATCATGCCCTGTATTTGTGCCACAAATCATAGTCCAATATAAACTTCACAATATGTGTGCGGTTCATATTTTGGCTTAAAGCCTATCTATTCCTTTTGTCATTGCTACCTTTGCCTTTACTGGGCAACTTGCATGGGCTCTTCTCATGTTCATGTGTGTTTGAGCTCACCATTATATCATTTTTACCAGCAAACTTTTACTTTTATTTCACCTTTGGATACAACATCATGAATTCTTGAATTTTGACATCATAATTAGCAGATGGAAACTAAAATGTAACATATTCTAATTTATAGTGCATTGCTATAACATTTGTCAAATTATTACAGTATGATTATTATATATATTTTCCTCTGTAGTCAAACTTACTTCTTTACCTAACTTAAAGTATCGATACTGCGATATAAAATATATAAAGTAAATTTACCTGTAAACTTTACAGGTAAATCTACTGCATTGAAAATGTCCCTTAAGTAAAAGTACATAAACATTAATAGTAAAATGTACTTAAAGTATCAAAAGTAAAAATACTCATAATTCTGAAAAACCATCTATTATGCTATAGTATCATTGGATTAATATTACTGAATTAATGTCTAAGTATTTTGACTGTAAAGTCAAATCTGTAGCAATAATAACTAAATATGTAAAACGTATAGGAACATAAAGTAGAACTGCTCAAAGAACAAGGGCCTCAGATTTGTACTAAAGTACAGAAGTGGACTAAATGTACTTAGTTACTTTACACGCTGTGCTACTGCAATACCACACCTTTGTGGCAGATCTACTGGTACCTGCTGCCTGCTGGAACATCCCAAGAGAGAGAAATGTGACATGAACCATTCTGATGAAAATGTTTTTTCACTGGGAGTAGCCTCCTGTTAATTATGGGAGTGTTTGGCACAGAGAAAGACATCCGAGCAATTAGCCAACCTGGTGACAAGCTGTTCCTTTGGTTTCAGATGCAGCTACACCCTGTTGTTCCAAGAACAGCAGTTAACAGCTTTCAAAGCACTTAGAAGTTGGAGTTTGTCACATATGATGCATATGACCGAGGGAGCAGTAGAGAGCCATGCTGGAGAGCCAGAGTTAAATGCCAAAATAATAATTATGTTGAGTAGAGTTCTGACAGTAACATTTCACAGAGGAACCAACAGCAAACTAGGTGTTCTTTCTTTGTGGTCTTACTATAATTACCAAAGTGCATCAAACACATTGTATGTTCATCAACTTTCTTCTGAGCAGTTAATCAATTTATACCTACTGACCTATATACCTTTTCTTCCTGATATGTCAACAGGTTCATATGTGATTGCAAAGCCAGTGTGTGTGTTTGTGTGGGTTCTCAAACATAACACTTTTGTTCTCAGTAATGCAAAAATAATATCAACATTGCAGCTATTTACTTTTTTCTTCCACCATTCATGACACATTGCTCACCTGTGTCAACCTGCACTTCATACAGGCAAACATACACACCTATACACGCACATATTCACAAACACAACACAAACATATGCATATAATTTACATTTCCATTAAGACGCTTAAGATGTTGCCATTATGCCCTGAAGATTTTCAGTCAGACAGGTTTAGGTTAGTGTACTGTATTCAGAGCCAGGGCTGACAATGACATAATCTCTGTCCACTGAGTCTACCTTTGACCATCACAACCTCTACCTAATTCTACCCTTAATCCAAAAGCCAAATCCCTCATATGGCCCACTAAAAAAATGTGGATCAACCACAAAATCCTCTCTTTGCAAAAATGTTCTCCCTTTTGTCCGAGCAAGGGGGCCAGTAAATAAACATTCATCAAATTCATTCTACCATTTTTCAATATTTGACATTTGCTGTCCTAACTTATCTTCACCAAGAGGCAAATCCAGTTGCAGCATCCCCGCAGAGGTTACGTGTACATACGCTGGATTGTTTCAAGAATTTGAGGACAGTAGGGGCTTAGCAGAAAGTCCCAAATCTTCCCCTGGCACTTTCTTTCGATGATTTTTTCATGCACTCTGGCACCTTAACGTGATGGGGTCAGGTGTGGCTGCGTCCTTTCTAAAGTACACAACCGTCTCCACTGTCTTCAGAGTGTTTAGCTCCAGGTTGCTCTGACTGCACCAGGTCACTAGGTGGTCAATCTCCCACCTGGAGGCAGACTCCCCACCAGAAATTAGTCTAATGAGTCATCCATGAATTGTGGAGGGAAAAGGACGCAGCCTTGATTGGAACCGGTGCTGATGACCAGAGAGTCACTATTTCCCTTGCTTCACACGCTGCTTCCTTTCAGACAGGAAGTCTGTGATCCACCTGCAAGTGGGGTCAGACACATGCAGCTGGGTCAGCTTGTGCTGTAGCAGTGCCAGGAGGATCGTGTTGGAGGCAGAGCTGAAGTCCACAAACAGGATCCTGGCGCAGAATCCAGGTGCCGAAAGACAAAATGAAGAGCTGTGTTGACTGCCTTTTATACAGACCTGTTGCCTCTATAGGCTCTATGGACTGTGGGGGGTCCAAGAATGGGTCAGTGAGGGATTTGAGGTGAGCCAGAACATGGCGCTCAAAAGACTTCATAATCACAGAGGTCAGAGCGACGGGTCTGTAGTATTGATTTATTTATTACAGTAATCGGAAACAGTTGTTGTGTTGAGTTTAAAGCAGCTGTTGAGTTCTCCATTAGGATTATAACCCAGGTAAACAGCCATTCCTTGGTTATTCACTCTTCATATAAGGTAATAATTGTATTGTACATTTTTGAATGTTTAGCTGGCCTGCTGTGCTCTGACTATATGTTATGTTACAGTAAGTAATGCTCCATTTTCCCCTTAATGAATATCAAATCACACGTTCCCAGATCACCATTACAATTGACAGTTACATATTTATTGAGGGTCGCTGGTTCAAGACCCCACATGGACCAAAAGTACTGAGTGTGGATTGGTAGCTGGAGATATGTTACTTCACCTCCTGGGCACTGCCAGGTGCTTTTGAGCAAGGCACCGTACCCCCCCAACCGCTCAGGGCACTGGTCCAGCACTGGTAGCCCACTCACTCTGACATCTCTCCATTTGTGCATTAATAGGTCCTGAGCATGTGTGTGTATTTCAGGCCTGTGTGTAGTGATTACTAACAAAACAGAGTGTAAATTGTAATTTCCCCACTGGGGATCAATAAACAGTATACATTTTAAATTATAAAAAATTATTAAAGTGTTACCGAACACACCAATGACCAGCCGACATCTCTAACAGAGACAATCACACAAGCCACAGAATATCAAAATTCAAACACAGGGGAGTCTCAATCGTCACACTAGCTAAAGGCATAAGTAGGCCATTTACTTTTTGTATAGCTAGCCAAACACTCCACACACACCAGTTCCAAAATAAAAGCCAAGCTGTCCTCTCTAAACAGCCGAGGTCTTTATGTAATGGTGTCATTTGGTTCCTCAGCATCAAGGCTCATTCTCATTCAACGACCAACTGTAGCCACGGACAGCCTCATCATCTCTGGCACAGGGAGCCGGCATTACAAGATTGGAGGGAAGGGAGGATGAAAGAGAGGAAAAAATTAAAAGGATGGATGGCATCTGTCAGGAGACAGTGTGAATATGGCCATATGGGGCTCTCTGAGTATGGGTATACTGTAGGTGGGTTGGCTGAGGGGCTGTGTGTGTTTACATTACAACTCTAATATCCTGCACCTCAACGCCACTGGCACTGCAGCAAACCTCTTCCTGTCCTTTCACGAAATGGCTCTGTGTGTGTGTGTGTGTGTGTGTGTGTGTGTGTGTGTGTGTGTGTGTCAAGGCTGACTTTGGCATCGGTGACAGTGGCACTTGTGGGTTACACAACATAGGCTACTAACACACACACACACACACACACACACACACACACACACACACACACACACACACACACACACACACACACACACAGGCAATAAACACAGCTTGAGTATTGTGGAGCCTCCTCTTGAGGGAAAGAGGGCCAGATAGGAAAAACACTGAGTGGACTTATTGTTAGTATTGTTCTCTCTCTCTCTCTCTCTCTCTCTCTCTCTCTCTTCTTTCTTTCTTTCTTTCTTTCTTTCTTTCTTTCTTTCTTTCTTTCTTTCTTTCTTTCTTTCTTTCTTTCTTCCTCTCTCCTGACCTTCTCCATTCACCTCCTCCTCTTTTCATTCAACTCTGGGCTATGACCACAGATGCAGACACAAGATCAGTGCTCGGAGGTAACGTATTCTTTGACGTTGCTTTTAAACCTCTCCTGTTACATTTTTTAATTCTTATTTGTTGGATAAAAATGCAAAGTAACTGTTCATCATTCAGACTTTAAAACCAGTCTCATTTTTTACATCTGTGTCAAGTTATCAAGGTCAATGCTTTTGTAGTTTTTGAGAAAGCAATATATGATGTTCAAGGGCTCACTTGTTTGACTCGAGATGCTTTCAAGTGCTGATGAGAGATGTCTTTTTATGTCCCATGTGGACTGCTACTGTTGTGATTAGTGGTGTGATATTGTGGATTGATGCATGTTGAAGGCTGGCAACCTGTGCTGACTCGGGGAAAAATATTTTTTTTATAACAAACAGCGCTAAATTGTTGTTGGTGCAGTGAGCGAGGGGCGTGTTGGGATTTTAGGCAGTGCCTGATGTGCCCTTTCTCCCAATCTCCCTCTGTCTGTTTTACCAAGAAAGAGGGAGAGAGCGTGAGAGTGAGAGAGTGTGTGTGTGTGTGTGTGTGTGTGTGTGTGTGTGTGTGTGTGTGTGTGTCATCAGGTGGCTAGATTAATAACAGATTTGACCTGAGGGAATTTACCATTGGCAGGGCCCAATCCCAGGGACTTCAACAGTTGTCTTTCAAATTCCCTCTGCCCGCAACAGGATAGCGCTACAACCAACCAGAGCAATGCTAGTTGATATATTAAACCTTTGCTGTATCCGGTAGGCAAAACTCCGAATGACCTAAGAATGACTTCAGTGCTTAACTCCAAGTCGTCCAGAGTTGCGGCCAAAGCTGATTCGAAAGACTGATGCTTGCCAGCAGCAGCAGCCATCTTCTTTGTTTTCATGGAACAGGGAATTCACGCGGAACAGTCGCAACTCTGCCATCCTTACGTTAAGTCCGCCCACCAACTCTATACACAATGTGATTGGCCTGACCAGAATTTGATTTTTCCAGCTGGAAAGCCAACGGAGAGTTGCTAGACTGACCCTAGCTGCAAGATTTCTTGGCTAGGAGAAATGGAGACAGCAATAAATAGTAGATGCTACATTTTAAAAAACTGCATTGTCACACTTTAATTTCTTCAATAAACACAATGATTTTCTCTGAAAGAGGCTGGGGGGTCAAGGGCAAAAGAACACACTTTATTTCTCACCCTTACACATCAAAGAATACCTTTTCACACACAGTCCCTTAAGTGACTGGAAGGTCACTGCCTCAGGTCGGTGTCTCATCTCTGTTTATTCTTCGCCTGATTCACATTCCAGGATGTTTTCCGTACTGCATCACCTGTCCACCGTTTCCTCTCTTGTATTCTCTCTGTTCTCTACTCTTTCCCTCACTCCCAAAGACAAAACTCTTAGGAGGTTATCTTAGGATAGCAATACATCAAAAGTAATTAATTTGGCCTTAACTTGTTGGCAGCTCCAAACTTCAAATGAATGGGAACTCAGTGACTTTCCAAATCCGGGTTACTTTTTAATTCTGAGCTCAGTGGGTGAATGACCTAAGCTAGCAGGTTTTCATCAGCAAAAAAAAAAAAACTGCCTTACCAACCAAATGTTTGCATTCATCATTTTACTATAAGAAAGTGTTTGTCTTTATGTGAAAGATTACAAATTAAGAAAAGTGTAGTTTCAAATGGAATGCAAATGATTGAGGCAGTGCTAAGCTACTAAAATGTGTCACCACCTTATGGTGTTAGTGATTTGAATATGGGACCAGGTGTGAAAATAAACATATTTGTAGATTGATTCTGTTACTTCTTTTATTTGGCTCGAAAAAAAAGCCATCCGTTTCATGGGTTTAACTACCGTTCTATCAATGTCGATTTTTAATTACAGTAAATAGAAGTGAGGTCTACATTTTAATGGCCTCGAACTCGAAAGTAGGAGCTTATTGAGGAGCATTTGAAGCGCCCCCCCCCCCTCCGAGGGAAACTCATTCAGCATGCTTGAAACACCAAACTGTAGAGTGGAAGGGAACAGGCGGGACTGCTCCGCCCTGAAAAGAAAAGGGGGAAAAAAATCTTCTAGATGAAAATCTCAAAGAGGAATGCACTGTAGTTCGATTTACATGCCTGCCAAGGACCCTGAAGTCTGTCTCCGTGTTGTGAATTCGGAAAATAAAGCATCCCTATGAAAGAAAAAACAACCGCTTTGACGTGTAAGTAGGCTGTACGTTATTCATTTTAAACCAACAGCGATGGGTTTCTCCATTCGGAAACCATCTCCTTAATACTCCTATGCTCCTGTAGGAAACTGTATTGTGGGAATTAATGGGATTTCTGCGGTCTACTTTGTGTGTGTCTGTGGTTGGGAAGAATGCACCGGCAGATTTAGTCTACTTGGGGGGCGCGCCAATCACCCCATAATCGCGTGACCTAGATTGATATCTATAGGAAAGGCTCGCTGATAAGGAGGATCTGTTGAAAGTGCCAGAGAAACCTTAGCAACTCTCTTATGCAACTTGAACGCTGGCGCTGCAGGCAGAACGATGAGAACTCCTTCAGATCTGAAAGGTTTGTTTTTATTGTTTGGAAATTAAAGTTCATATATGTCTTTTCAGCTAAGAAACCGAGTGCCTGTGAAACTACACCGTGTTTTGACGTTTTTACGCAAGACTCTGTAAATTGTGTTATGTGCATCGAATTTACAGTTCATTAAGTAAAACTGTCAATTACTTATATTGTTTTTTTCTTCTTCTTCATGTCTTCTTCCTTTTTACGCGCGGTTATCAATAAAATGGGCTTGGTCTTTCATTCCAACCATGCATGTTGATTGAACCAGGTGACTTACATAACTGTACCTAACTGAGCCCTGTGTGCCAGCGCACAGAACGCAAATAGAGGGGCATTTTTCCACATAATTCCATTTTGATCATCACATTGAAGTATTTTGGCTTCTTCTGAGAGGCTTGCTGATCTTTGATTTTTTTCTCTTTTGAGTTTGATGTATTCAGGAGTTTCTCAGTCTGTACTTTTCCACTGGCAGCGGCATTTTCTTGGCATCGGGCCTCCCTCGGCTTAGCTCAGGCTCTCCTTCCTTTTGTAAACCGAGAGAACCTGCGTCACCCCTGGCCGTTGTAATTGAGAAGCAGCCAAACGGTGAACCAGATAGGCCTAGTTAAGAGGCTATATCCGATTATTTGTACAGGACCAAGTTGCAATCTCAGTGTGGGGGGTAGGCGGGGAACATGAATACAGTATTAAGAAAGCTAATTAGGAGCTTGGAGAAAAAGCCCGAATGTCATGGACTCTCTAATTTCACATCACATGTTTGTACAAGCTGCAGTTTGTTCTGTACTCTTTGGTAAGACTAAGGGACAGTAGTGGACACATCTGGATGTCATTAACCTATAGGATTGGTTTTCGCAGCTTAGTGTAGACTGAAGTGTTGCTTTCTTGGTGATAAGTTCAGACTGTGTGAAAAGTTGCCATGGTGTTGAACAAACATATGTGCAAATAGTACAGAGCGACCTTTCAGTGAGCTGTGGTAGAGAACTTTTTTTCCCCTTTTTTCCTATGTTTTTGACGCAAGCTCCTCTTGCGGTGCACCTATGACACGCTAGGAGCGCAACGGCCTCTGATTGGTCGAGAAGGGGGTCGATCTTCTCACGGTACATTTAGCTGAAAGGAATGTTCACGCCCACCGAGGGTGTGTGTGGGTGAGAAGGCTCCTCCCTCCTCCCCTGTATGTTATAAAACAAGAGCCAAAGGCATGATAGTTATAGTTTAGCTGACAGGCAGCTGATGAGTACAGAGCTGCGGTTCAACTCATCACATCATGACAATCAAAACAGAGACAGAAAAGTCTGGTCTGACTTACTCCAAATCTAAAGGGCTAGTGGCATTAGTCACCGGTACGGAATCATAACTGGATATTTAAAGCTGATTCTTCATGACATGGATGGACATCTTTCTTTTTTTAAATTTAAAAATCTAAACAGTTTCTCTCTCTTGTGTTGCAGCTTTTATGAAACAGAGGAGAATGGGTCTGAACGACTTCATTCAGAGGCTTGCCACAAACTCCTACGCCTGCAAGCAGTGAGTACCATCTGACTCATTTTATTGTTCTGCTTTCACTTGGGGAAAAACATTGGGAAAAAACCAGATATGCCAGTTATATGTCCCCTGGGGAAGCTATGTGACTTAATGTGACTCCCAAATCAGCTGATTCACACAGAACATTTTCTTTTTCAGTCCTGAAGTTCAGTCTATTCTGAACTTGAGTGCCCCTCAGGATGCTGAGCTCATGAACACAAACCCCTCACCTCCTGTAAGTATATTTGCATTAAACAGTGTGATGGGTGTTTTTACCTTTGTTTACATTTCACCGTATGCAGAGATACACACACATATCCTCTGTTTGCATGTCTACCATACATCTTGGGGTTCATAATGTGGCTCTAACTTCCTCATCTCCTCTCACAGCCTAGTCCATCCCAACAGATCAACCTCGGTCCATCCTCCAACCCCTCAGCTAAACCCAGCGACTTCCACTTCCTCAAAGTGATCGGCAAGGGCAGCTTTGGCAAGGTCTTGCTCGCACGCCATCGTGCAGATGACGAGTTTTACGCAGTCAAAGTCCTACAGAAAAAGGCCATCCTCAAGAAGAAGGAGGTAAATGTGCATGCCTACATATCAAATGTACACATGCAAGAAAAAGTGGTAACCCATCTAACAGCCTGCAATTTGTATTCATCAGGAGAAACATATCATGTCAGAGAGGAATGTGCTGCTAAAGAATGTCAAGCACCCATTCTTGGTGGGCCTGCATTACTCTTTCCAAACAGCAGACAAACTCTACTTCATCTTGGACTACATCAATGGAGGAGAGGTGAGTTACTGGCTGATCTGCTGCCTGAAAAAGATGAGGACATGATATAAGAGAAGGGAGAAGCTGGGCTATTTTAAGAAGGAGCTACAGATAATTGAATTGCCTAGGAGGGTATTTTAAAGATGGATATAGTTGGAGGTATAATAATATAGTGCAAGATGAGGCAGAAACACAGACAGACAGATGGGATATCCTGCCATGAGAAGCAGAACAGAAGCTGCCGCTCTCTGCCTTTCTTTAAAGGAAACACCTCTCAGGAAATCATGTGGTGGGTTGGGACAGTGGGACAGACTTGGGGCCAAAATTAGCAACAGCATTCAGACTCAGTGTGTGTCTAATCGAGCTAATTTCCTGCGATTGTTGGACGAGCAAAGATAGTGTTGATTAAATATGGGCCTCATCGAGAAACAGGAAGCATTTACTCTCTTTCTCCCCTTTCTCTTTTCTTCCCTTCTTTTCCTCCTCTGTCCTGCTGCTCTCTCACTACCCACCTCTGGCCCTTGTTCCATTTGTCTTCCCTTGTCAAACTTTTTAAGCTGTTGCCTTCCTGCCTCTTTATTTCCTCCCATCCGATTTCCTCTTTGTCTCTGTATTTGTCTAATTCCTATCTCTGCTCATGTCATTTTGTGGATTAGCTATGCCATAATCAAGACAAATTTAAGGTTTTGTTACTCAAAACACTCTTTTTCTCTGTCTCCCAGCTCTTCTACCATCTACAGAGAGAGCGCTGCTTCCTCGAGCCCAGAGCCAGGTTCTACGCGGCAGAGATTGGCAGCGCACTGGGCTACCTCCACTCCCTCAACATAGTCTACAGAGACCTGAAGCCAGAGAACATCCTGCTGGACTCACAGGGACACATCATTCTTACAGATTTTGGCCTGTGCAAGGAGAACATTGAACCCAACGGGACCACGTCGACCTTCTGCGGTACGCCAGAGGTAAGAGCAAAACATCTGGTGATTCTGAAAAAGCACAAAAAAAAGTCATATTCATAGTCATAAAAAGTAATATTCAGTACTGTAACTTATCATTTGTTTCTACAGTATTTAGCTCCTGAGGTTCTACACAAGCAGCCGTATGACAGGACGGTAGACTGGTGGTGTTTAGGAGCTGTTCTCTATGAGATGCTCTATGGCCTGGTGAGTAACATTCACATTCACCTTACAAGCTTTTATAGTGAAGTTACACACCACCCTTAATGTTTTCTTGTCAGAAATATATCTGATAATATTGAGTTATATTGTATTGTGTTGTACTGATTTCAAATGACGCAATCAGTGTTTGTCATGTGGATTTCTCACTCCTAATTGTTGCCAAGATGCTAATCAGTTGTTTTTATCCCCCCAGCCTCCGTTCTACAGCCGCAACACAGCAGAAATGTATGACAACATATTGAACAAGCCACTGCAGCTGAAACCCAACATTTCCAACGCAGCCAGACACTTGCTGGAGGGCTTGCTGCAGAAAGACCGAACCAAGAGGCTGGGCTGCACAGACGACTTTGTAAGTGTTTGGTCATGTTGATTTTATGTGTGTATCTATATGCATATTATCATATTATGTACATTAAAGGATATTGTTTAATTATTTGTCTTTTGTGTCTCTTCACAGATTGAAATTAAGAACCACATGTTCTTCTCCCCAATCAACTGGGATGACCTCAATGCCAAAAAGATCACACCTCCCTTCAACCCCAATGTGGTACGTTCCTTTTATATATCCCAATAAGTGCTGATTATGGCAGACTTATGATTTTCTACAGGAGACTTGCTCATGTCCTAGTCCTCAGTATTAACATTTATATAACTAGATCAAGAGCATGGAACATCCTCGCTGAGTTTTAAAACATTTCCAATTATGGCAAGGTATTCTACAGCCTGACTAATCCTCTCCTTCCCTCTTTCCTTCTTCCCAGACGGGACCCAATGACCTGCGGCACTTTGATCCAGAGTTCACAGACGAGCCGGTGCCCAACTCCATTGGTTGTTCCCCAGACAGCACGCTCGCCACAGCCAGCATCAAAGAGGCTGCTGAGGCCTTTGTGGGCTTCTCCTATGCCCCGTCTATGGACTCTTACCTATAGTACGCAGTTACTCAATTGACTCAAATTCAGACTTACAGGACTGTGGGGTGTCGATGAACTTGGATCTTGATCCCACGTTACATTTCCCATCGGGATGATGGACAATCCCGAAGCAACGCCTGCAACAACTCTGCATTTGCAAAGAATTTAAACGTGTGTACATGCCATGATCTCTCCAACTCTTGAAAGAAGACTTGCAACAAGAGGAAGCCTGCCATGATAAAACGACTCATTGTGGTCTGTAATCCTCCATCTTACCCTGATTTACCAACTTCAACCTTCCACAACAGAAAGAGACGCTCTGCTGCCTTTAATTGCCCATCTCTTACCTGATAGTGGAGGTCTTTTGCACATAGCTCAGGCAGCTTTAAAGCCTCCCTCGACCCTAAAGCCACAACCGAAAAGCACACACACCACCTTTTCTCAAAAGAGGAAGGCTGGACCGTACCGTACCAGCCCTGACAAGGATTTCCATCTTCATCAATGTAGCAAATCATCGTCCTTCTTTTGAGTGTCTAACAATCCACAGAGGGCCTACTTGTTGTGATTGAATAAGTAGCTTGGAGATGACATTTATTTTGGTGCTTTAGTTTTTTATTATTTACTGTCTATGTGGTTGAAAAAGGGAGCAATTGGAAGCTGAATGTTACAGAGGGGGATGTTTAATATGTTTCTCTCAAAGGTGCCTTTTATTTTTTTCTCTCCATCAGAACTCACATCTATCATTTCATTTAGCTCCAAGCCTGACACCAGCAGGTGAGAGGAGCTGTTTTGAGAAGAATGTTGTAGCAACAAATTAACACACCTGATCTGGCTTTAACACGCGACAACGTAAAGAACTCAAACAAGGATTCATACCTTCATTTGCATACACAACAATAATGGTGATAGAGAGAGAGAAAGAGAGAGCACAGCTGCTAGGTGAGAAAGAGAGTGATGTGTTCAGAAGTGTTTGTGTAGTTCTGCTTGCCAACCGTGTCCCCCTCACATAGTCTTCCATTCGCCTCACAATAGTAAGCTGACAACATCGAAACTGAACATTCCATTTTAATATTGCTGTAATGCAGTTTGACGGTATTTAAGTTTGTTTGTATATTTGGAGTTATGTGTACTAGATTTAATGTATATTGAACAAGAAATTACTAAAGGTATGCTTAAATATGTATATGTAACAATTCATGTTAAATGTACTGTAAATTGTAAAATTGTTTAAGATTTATGTGACCATGTTTGGTTTGCAATAAAAGTTTGACTTTATTACACCTTATTACCTTGTTTGTAATAATTGATACATGAAATGGCTTTTATTGATTTTTTTCTTTAGTCTGAAATGTGCAGATCATTGTTACATAATCTTTTCATGACGTTGCCAATTCAGTCCGGGAAAGAAAGTTATAAAGGAAACAAAAAAAATTATTCTTTTACTAGTTCTGGTTGGAAGGAGTTTGGGCTACTGACCCCTGCCCAACGTCCTACGTAAGTGTAGAAAGGACTTTACCCCCCTCCATGCGTCAGCAGCTTTACATAACAATCATTGTGACGTTTGTGTGTGTGTGTGGGGGGGGGGTGGCTGGCCTCAAATAGACTGATAAGGCTACTCCAGGTCAAAACATAATAATGAACCAGAGCAGTTTTAGATAGCAGTAGCAGAGAAATCTATGATTGCATTAATGATACAGCAGGAGCAAGGGTGGAGCACAACATTCTGGGCACTGTAGAAAGGCATTTTCTATGGGCCCCTCCCTGCATCCACAGCTATTCATTCTAGCTTATTTCTCACATGAGGGCCCTGGGTACTCAGTCTCCTTTTCCCCCCCAGTCTGACGCGCATGAGCAGGAGGGTGTGTTCAAGAGGGACAATGTACTTATGATTCTGCTGGGTGTCTTTAAGGAGGACACTGAATGGCTTCCAGATCCAGGAGGTTATTGTGCAGGTGACTTCTGACCTCTAACTCCTCGGGAACAGGAGAAAGTAAAAAAATAATAGTTACTTTGCCATAAACATTTAAATTATGAGAGGACTGAGGGAAGGTGCAAACCCATAACATGTTTAACTCTCTGGACTTAAACCCTGAACATTTTGTCATTTTTGGTCTAAGAAGTGGCTTGAAAAGTCAATGAATCCAGATCCAAATTTCCACTCAAGGTTTATCCACAAGTTTAAAATAAACTGAATAACATCGTTAGAATTAGAAAATCTGCTAGGGCTGTTATTTCTGCTAGAGCTGTCCTGCAAACTCCTGCACATATTATATACAAGATATCAGCCTATTTAAATTATTACGTTCAATAGCACCCTTTGCATCTACCTTAACATGACTTCCAGAAAAAAGTCCCTGCTGCTGCTGCTTCTGCTGCATGGATGTATTAAATTGCGAGTGGCACAGTACATTCATCATTTTCCTCATTACTGTCCAATGGTATTAACTTTCTAAAAAGAAACAAAGGTATTTATTGCTGATTAACTCCCATAATATTAGCTTAACCTGTACTTCATAGGATATGTCTCTTTGTAAAATGGTATTGGGCAGAAGATGTGCTGTAATCTGTACTGCAGCAATAGTCTTGCACTGCCATCTGCTGACCTAGTCCTGAACTGATAAGGTAAACAAGTTACTTGTACAGCATTTATAAAAGTGTATAGCGGATAAGTTATCATGAAAATTGTACATTTTATGAGAAAAACGTGAGATTTCTACAAAAAAACAACAACATAGAATAAGGTTTATTTTCAGAATTCCGATTTGACCTCTGGGACCATTAGAGGTCAAATCCAAGATGACCACTGGTCCACCTGGTCTAATGTTGAAAAGCACTTAATTTTTAAAACCAAAGAGTGTAGGAATATATTTAACAACTTTTTTCGGTGAGCTACATTAAGACTTTTTCTGACTTTGATTTGATTTGATTTGATTATTGGAACTGTATCAAGAATGCCTTGCACATGAAAAGACATCAAATACAAAGTCCAAGACTTATTTTCATTGTGGTGCTCAACACATATCAGGACAAGACAAGACACTTAGAGTGTGTGAAAATCAATGACTTAACATAAAAGCATTTTTCTTAAATAAATAGAAATAAAAATGGTAACTGGTCCCTTGCTCTATTCTGCTACCTTCTATAATAACCAGGCCTTGATTTTTTGAAAGAATTTATGCTGGAATTGACTTTAATTTGCCGGTCTAACTTGTTCCACTGAAGTCCCCCTAAACAGACAAAGGTTCCTGCCCAAACACTGTCATAGATTTATAAGGACACAGGTCTGATATACTACCACAAGTGTAAAAGTTGTGCGTGTCCTTTTCTTTAGTGATAAGACACAACAAAAAAATTGGGACAATACCAAACAATATTTTATGGATAATGGTCATCCTTGACATAATTACACGAGACTCAACAGGGAGCCGTATTCCTGCAATTGCTTTCTAGGATGCAACCCAGGTACTTGACTGATTTTTTCCACATTCGATACTACAACTTTTATCACTTTTTTGACATACTATACTATGACTTATTCAACATGCTATAATATGACTTTTTTTTAACATGTTATACTAAGACATTTTTGGACATACTGTGCTATACATTGATCACTTTTTTCAGCATACTACGGCTTTTTTATTTATCACTTTTTGGACATACCATACTATGCATTTATTCCGACATTCTATACAATGACTTTTGTATGACTTTTTTTGACATGCTATACTATGACTTATTTTAACATTTTTTTTGACATGCTGTATTATGACTTTCTGATCACTATTTTTGACCTGCTGTCTATGACTTTTTTGACATGCTATACTATGACATTTTCAACATGCTATAATATGACTTTTTTCACATGTTATACTAAGACAATTTTGGACATACTGTACAATACTATGACTTTCTGATCACTTTTGCACCATACTACGGCTTTTTTATTTATCACTTTTTGGACATACCATACTATGTTTTTATTCCGACATTCAGAACATTTTTTTTGACATGCTGTATTATGACTTTTGGATTACTTTTTTTGACATGCTATACTATGACTTTTTTGACATGCTATACTATGACTTTTTTATCACTATTTTTGATATACTATATTATCACTTTTGTCACTTTTTTCGACATAATATACTATGACATTTTTTTAACATGCTATACTGACGTTTTTCAAATCCTCTACTACGACCTTATTATCACTTTTTTGACATACTATTCTATGACTTTTTTGACATACTATACTGACATACTATACTATGACTTTTTTGACATAATATACTACGACTTTTGCATCACTTTTTTCTACATACTACACTATGACTTTTTATGAAGTAATATACTACAACCTTTCGACAGTCTATACTATTACGTTTTTATGACTTTTTTGACATTATATACTATGACTTTTTCGGCATGCTATATTATAACTTTTTTCAACATACTATACTATGATTTTTTTCCACTTTTTTGGACATGATGTACTATATCTTTATTCTGACATTCTGATCCCTGACTTTTTTATCAGTTTTTACACACATTCACATTTTTTTTGTCAACATGCTATACTATGAATTTATATAATTTTTTTGACATACTATACTATGACTTTATATAATTTTTTTCAACATACCATACTATGACTTTTCAACATACTCTACTATGACTTTTTTGACATAATATACTACGACTTTTGCATCACTTTTTTCTACATACTACACTATGACTTTTTATGAAGTAATATACTACAACCTTTCGACAGTCTATACTATTACGTTTTTATGACTTTTTTGACATTATATACTATGACTTTTTCGGCATGCTATATTATAACTTTTTTCAACATACTATACTATGATTTTTTTCCACTTTTTTGGACATGATGTACTATATCTTTATTCTGACATTCTGATCCCTGACTTTTTTATCACTTTTCTTTACACACATTCACATTTTTTTTGTCAACATGCTATACTATGAATTTATATAATTTTTTTGACATACTATACTATGACTTTATATAATTTTTTTCAACATACTATACTATGACTTTTCAACATACTCTACTAGGACTTTTTTGACATAATATACTATGACTTTTGCATCACTTTTTTCAACCTACTATAGTACGACTTTTCAACATTCTATACGATTCCATTTTTATTACTTTTTTCAACATCATACACTATGACGTTTTTGACATGCAATCTTATAACTTTTTTTGACATACTATACTATTATCTTTTACCACTTTTTTGGACATCCTATACCATGACGTTTTCGGCATGCTATGATATCACTTTTTGACATGTTGTACTATGACTTTTTATCACTTTTTTCACATACAATACTATGACATTTTCATTATTTTTTTAACATACTTCACTATGACTTTTAATGATATTCTTCAACTACTATATTATGACTTTTTTCAACATGCTAAAATATGACTTTTTCAAAATGCTGTACCATAATATGATTGATGATACCATTGCAAAATGTTTGAAAAGCAGAAAATGTGTTTAGCAATTGGAAAAAACTGTATGACCTTTTTCGACATGCTATACTATAACTTTTAAATGATTATTTTCGACATACTATACTTTTTCAGCGTGCTACAACATGATGTTTTATCATTTTTTTTAACATGTACTATTACTTTTTTATTAATTTTTTTATATAATTTACCATGACTTTTTATGATTTTCTTCAACATACTATACTATGTGTTATGGTTTCTGTTGGTTTAGGGGTTCTGTTATTGTTTCCTGTCATTTTTGTGCAGTTTTCTGTTGTACTCCGTGTGTCCTCCCTTTTCGCCCAGTTGTACTTCCTGTCATGTGTCTCTTCTGTTTCCTGTTTTATTTTGATAGTCTGTTTTTCAATCTAGTCTTGTCTAGTTTTACTACCTGCCTTGTGTTTTCTCACCTTATACAGTATATGCTATAATATATTAATGTTTTCAGTTAATTTAATGTTTAACTTCTTACTTTAGCTTTTACTTTAGAAGAGTCGGCTTAATTTTGCTATCGCCTAGCAGATACTCATGATATAATAAAACAAATCGGAGAACCTGAGAGTATTGTAAGTTGTTTATATTGCACTTAGCTCATTATGTGTGGATTTTGTGTTTTGCTAAACTGAGCATTCAGCTAAGTATTGTGTTCTAAATGTGTTTCACTGAAGTAAAATTACTAATGGGCAAATAATGCATATATTTCATGTTGTTTAATAGCATACAGTTCATTATATGTTATGATTGAAAAATGCCTTAATCTTGTAAGGAATATCATTTATTTAGGAAATAAAATTCTTTTTAATTTTGTACCATGTTTGGGCTTTGCCAAAACTAAAATAATAAAATACAAATAAAATAATTCTGTGAATAGTGTGTTGCACAGTGATTGTGTAATAAACCTGCCAGCTGTTCTGTTTCAAAAAAGCAAAGTCTACTTGTGAGTTTTGTCAATTACTGCTCAGAGCCTAGGTAATAAACTACTACTCCTACTACAACTACTACTACTACTACTAGATGTCATACTATGACATTTTTCGAAAAATACCATACTATGACTTTTTTCAACATACAATGCTATGACTTTTTTACTTACCTTTTCAACATATTATACTTTTCATCACTTTGTTCTACATATTATACCATCATTTTTTCGACATATTATGCTATAACCTTTTTCTACATACTATACAATTACTTTTTTTGACTTTTTTGACATACTATGCAATGATTTTTGACATGCTATACTTTGACTTTTTTCAAAATACTATACTGTGATTTTATTTTTATTTTTTACATTACTATATATTACATATACTATATTTCATTCTCCAACTACAACTTAGAGTTAAATGTCTCCAAAACTAGGGAGCTAGTGGTCAACTTCCGCAGAAGGGGAAGTTGTCCTAGCCCTTGTACATCAATGGAGAGGTGGTGGAGCGGGTGGGCAGTTACAGGTTTTTAGGTACAACAATATCATCATCTTTAACATGGGAGAATAGCATCACCAACATTACCAAAAACGTCCATCAGTGGCTTTTTTTCCTTTGCCAGTTGAGGAAATTTGGGGTAGCATGTAAGGGAATGTTGCAGTTCTGCCAAGTTGCCATCTAGAGTGTCCTCACTTTTTGTGTTATTGTCTGATATGGCCACTCTTCTGTCCAACAGAGGTTCCAGCTAGGCAGGATAGTCAATAGGCCTACATCCTCAAAAATCATTGGCTGCAAACTCTCCCCCATTTGTGAGATCTACGCGGCCCATATCCACCGGAAAGTCCTTAAGATCCTGCAAGATGAGACTCACCGTGCCGACTCCCTTTCCACCATCGTCCCATCAGGGAGAAGGTTGAGAGCTATTAAGACCGAAACCTCCCTCTTCTTCAACAGCACATACTGCTGAGCCATTAAATTTCGCAATAGCTCGTCATCCCTGAACTAGCACCTTATGAAAAAAGGTTCTCCTAACGAGCCTGTATAAATTTGCAATTGGTTTTGCAATACTCTCTCTCTCTCTCTCTCTCTCTCTCTCTCTCTCTCTCTATATATATATATATATATATATATATATATATATATATATATATGTTTTTATGCCACCCATACTAGCATTATTTTATCTATTTATTGTAAAGTTGTGGATTTGCGCTCTGCATCCCTATGCAACATGTCATCTCAACCTGACATCTGCCACTCTAGTCTCCTGGACTGTCATCCAGGTTTGTGGTGAGCGGTTTGCCCTGTTTTTTTTTTTTATCTGCCTGTGTCAAGTAGTGATCCTGTGTGGGATACCGTATGTGTATATATTTGCTCTATGTTTTGGTTGTATCTTGTTGATTTCCTGTCGTGAGCACACTGAAACAAATCCCTAGCAACTTGCACCAACTTGTATGGCAAAGTATTAAATCTTGAAGTGTGACAAAAACATAAAAACAACCTTATTCCCAGGAACCTTTGAAACTTTGGACTATAGCCATTTTAGGGATGTGGGAATATTGTGTTCATTAAATTTCCAATCTATAATTTACAAACATAGTAGTATAGTTTCAAACTGGCCATGTGCCATATGGGTGTGAAATTCATATCCCTGTAAAAGACTTGTAGATGACCAGACTTAACCTTCATGGCCTGAATCATCCTTCGCTGTATAATCTGAACTTGCATATTACTGTCCTAAGGTCCTATTGCAAAACTTAAAACTCCCACACATTTTGTAACAGCAGATATGACATGATTTTGTAACAAATTTTAGTTGATATAATACATACAAAACATATGAGCAGTTTATACAATTGAATGCATTGTTACAAAGTAAACTACCCAAAAGTATATGAAGTAGTTAGCTCCAATTCAAACAACTACAACAATAAAATACTTAATTATATAATACACATATCCACATAAAATAATATGATTCTGTCATGGTCAATCTGTTGCACAATAAATACTTAACAGTTGATACTCTGAATACAATTCATTGTTAATACTTCTGTACTTTGAATGTAAAGTACATTTTAATGGAGTGTTTTTACACTGTGGTGCTTCTTTACAAACCACAAAAAAACTATTGATTAATTGTTGTTTTTTTGTTGCTTGGACCAACATTGTGCAAGTGTTACCTTTAGACTACCAATAGGTGTGTCTGCTGATTATGTTGCCAATACCTTTCTGCTGGGTGAGCAAAACATGGACTGTTCTGAATGGTTTTGATTAAAGAATCTTAAAACTGCATTCTATTAAGGTATTTAAGCCACGGCACTACACCTAGATAAGCAATATGTGACTTTCCAAAATATCATTTGCAAAAATACCTTGCCAAATAATTTTATTAATAGGCTATTATTATTTGCTGACATAGCAAAGGCCAGTCTCCAAGTAGGCAACCCCAAGTAATTTTGGTTACTGAGTAATTACATAACACACAGGGTTTAGGTCTACACACATGCCTTTGGTGAACTTAACTGAGGATCAAATGACAGTGACTGAAAACAGGTCAAACTTGGGATTATATAGGACATGTCTGAACATTTAAATAGCCTACATCTCCAGATGTGGGCCAATCACAAGCAAAGCGTTACAGGCGGCTCGATTCTGTCAGCTGAAGCAGCAGGGCAGGTGTGACAGCTCATTTCCACAGCATTCGCAGAAACAGGTCACGGGACCCGAGCATAACAGCAGGTGGCCATCCCGTTTGTTTTCACATGCAGTATGAAAGAAAGAGCGTTATTGATGCAGGTGATGATTACTTATAGTGACCACAGCAAACAAATGAATAACTCCATAATAACGTATAACGGCAGCTCGAAGCTTTACAAAATAGCACAGAGAGAGATAAGCTAAGTAGTAACTTTCTATACTGTAACACAGCAGAGACATGAACATATTTCATTATTATTAATACATTATTGGCACTACCTGATAGACCAATTTGGACCAATAGGATTTCATATTGGGCGTTGTAATGCGGAATTCACGTTTTCTATTGGCGGTCTGGGAAGACATGGGCGGGGCTAACCAGGCACTTCACCAAAACAAGCTGTGTGCATGGGACACTGGTAAAACAGTTGGGAACAGGGAAGAAATCGCCGGGCCAGTCAGAAAATCTGGAGAAGAAAGCGAATGGACCGATAAACACGAGTCAGCTAACAAGAAAGACACTGCTGGGACGTCAGGTAGGAATCTGTACGTGGTTAATACAACTTAAATACTTGTTAACTGAAACGTCTTGCGAAACACGCTTAAGTTGTTCGTAAATAGTGCAAGCCCACACTTGATCAGTGCTTGTCAGTATGTTAAGTTTGGGGTTTGCTTTAAAACGTAGTGCTCGGCTTGGTGGTCTTTGGTTTCTGGCCTCCACAAAATGTAGGCCTATTGCATTCAAACGATGGACTTTCGGGGGACAGAAAAACAGAAAATACACTAAACGTTTGTCTTTGTGCAAAACGAGTATGGTCTGTTATATGTTTTCATGTTTATTTCGCAAAATGAATAATGTTTTTTTTTTAATGTGTTAGTATCTGTTGGTATCTGTTTTACCTGTTAGAGGTGGTTAACAATGGACCCCAGCAGTGAGACCAAGAAGATGACCTCTAACCCCTCTGAAACCCAGGAACTGGCTCCACCCAGAGGCCCAGGTAACCTTTCACACAGTTATATATATTCATCAGATAAAATAACATGTTTTTTTTTAAATGTGAATACAAGTCTAAGCCATAGGAGTGCTAGTGTTTAGTTAGGGGTTTACATGTTACATCATTTGAATGTTTAGTGAAGGTGTACCTGCTCGATTCAGCTCCTCCCTACAGCTTGCACTCGCTGAGCCTCCAAACACACTTGAGCCTATCATAAAACTTGATTATCCTCAGAATCAATATTTGTTAAATGCAATCCCGGGGCCTGTTCTAGTAACAGTTTATCTAAGTTTTTTTTCTAGATAACTTTTCGAAGAAGTAGTGTAAGAATTTCTAAGAACATGACAACCGTGATCATTGGGCTAAAACAAAAAAAAAAAGTTGCAACTTCATCACTTGGCTGTTTCTTAAGCACTGATTAACGATAAAGCCAAAAGTTGTTATGACTGTTTTTGTGCCTGTGTCCCAAGTCACTCTAACCTATGTGACATAATACCAAATATGCTGATTGAAAATTACCTGTGCAAAAAAAAAAAAAACATCAACTTCATTAAATCAATTACCTTTACAGTTTATTTTTCGTCATGACTTGAAGAGCTGGCATGTAAAATGTGCTCCAACGTTCCCAGCCTATAGATAAAAGGCCTCATACAACCTTTTTAAAATAGTGATCCTAACATTTCCACACAGTAAAATGAGCTAATTCGTATCGGTATCAGGAAAAAGTAGGATTGGTTTAACCCTAGTCAAAAATGTTGCATAAAAAGTTTATTATACACATCTATACATACATCTTATTTAAAGGTTTTAGGAAAAAAACATAGAGGTGACAGAAATACTGTAGTGTAGTAATGTCACTACAAGCCACACAATTACACAATAGCTGAAAGGCTTACTAAAAGTGAGGCCAAAATATTGTAATCTAGTTATTACATAATGTCCGTTATGAAAAACGATTGTGAGAGGGTTATGCAGTACCTAGTACAGTCACAGCAAATGTCTTAAAGGAACCCAGCAGGTTGCAGCTGCAGTTTTGTTTTTCTTGCATGTTGTGCTATGAGAATTAAGTTAGAACAAAAAGAAAAAGTCTCAAAGGCACGATTATTACATTATAACAGTTGCAATTGCAAAAAAAAGAAATTTGCATTTAAGTCTCACACACACACACACACACACACAGACACACAGACAGACAGACAGACAGACAGACAGACAGACAGACAGACTTACAGCATCAGCATTCTTCCTGAACTTCCAACCTCTAATTCTACACAGTCAGCGTCATTCTTAAGGCGACTTCATAGTTTAGGAAACCTACAGGGAGAAAAGCTGTGACCCTGCCAAAAGTTACGGAATACATTATATTATAATATTTGTTTTAGAATAGGGATTTATTGATGCTATGTGCCTTTGTACAGTGTTCTACATGACAATCTTTATTTGCATTTTTTTCCTCCTAATGTGGAATAGCCATTTCCGCATGTACTATTTCCTGCTTTTTACTCCAAACCACGAAGGTCCCACAACCAAACAGAGAATGAAGTTGGTTTATCCAGGGTTACTCTTTCTCAAGTCACATTGCCTGGGTCATTTGTGTGTGTAATTGTGTAATTAATGTTGTTTTTAAGTGTATATTAAAGGAGAATTCCGGTGAATTTCAACATTTAGCTCTGTTTGTTTTTTTTAAATGTGTAGTGCTGTCGTTAGCGAGAAAAATTAAAACAATCGAGGCAGTCTACACAGAGTTATCCTCCTGCTAGAGTTAGCACCCAACAGGCTTTAACAGGGCAAGTTTTCAACATGGTTTTAGCCTCTACAAAGGCTCAAAATGCAGTTATTCCTTCCAAGTTAACACAGTGAATTTGACTGTAGTAGATGTGACAGAAAGGCATAAAAGTTGTGACAATTGACTTCACCAGAAAACAGGAAATAAACAGAGGTATGTGCAGTAGCTGAATTAACACAACTTTTATACCTTTGTGTGAAACTTTAAACTACCTTTGAAACTTGTTTGCATGCTCTTGTCGAAAAATGGAGTAGAATCTGTGAGACCTCAATGCTGGACATTGTTTGGTTGCTGTTATTTTATATTCCCTCTATCTTTGTTTCTATCCCTCTTTCCAGGCTGCAGCTGGCTGGTGGTCGTAGCGGCTGTAGCGGCCTCTCTGAGCGGCTTGATGCTGGGCTATGAAATGGGCCTGACCTCTGGAGTCCTGCTGCAGCTGCGGGACTTCCTCTCCCTCTCCTGCCGGGAACAGGAACTGCTGGTCAGCTCCCTCCTGCTCGGTGCTCTCCTGATCTGCCTGGTTGGAGGTCCTATTCTGGATCGCTACGGCCGCCGCTGCTCTTTGCTCCTGAGCGCTGCCCTGGTGATCGGAGGGAGCGTTGTGCTCATCGCAGTTACCTCACTTGTTGCACTCACACTGGGCCGGGTAATAGTCGGCATGGGAACATCGCTGTCAGGGACAGCAGCGTGTCTGTACATTGCAGAGATCTCACCAAGGGAGAGGAGGGGTCTTCTGGTGACGCTGTATGAGTTGATGTTGGTTGTGGGCGTGATGCTGGGATTTAGCTGTAGTTACGCTTTTGCTACTTTTCCCTATGGCTGGGCGTACACATTTGGACTAGTAATCCCCCCAGCGCTGCTGCAGATCAGTGTAGTAGTGTTCCTTCCACCCTCTCCACGCTTTCTGGTCACCCAGGGGAAAGTGGAGCAGGCCAGGATAGTACTGGCCAGAATGAGAGGTGGGATTCAGGAGCATGTGGAAAAGGAGCTCCGAGACATCCAGGCAGGACTTAAAGAGGAATCAGAGCATAGCTTCTGGGAGTTGTTCAGCACCAAGGCCAACTTGCGTTCACGGCTGCTAACAGGTGTGGCCTTAGTATTCCTTCAGCAGGCTACTGGTCAGCCCAACATCCTCTCCTACGCTTCACCACTTTTCCGCAGTGTAGGCTTTAACAGTGATGCCGCAGCAACCTTGGCCTCCACAGGGTTTGGAGTTGTTAAAGTAGTTGGCACCATCCCAGCCGTGTTGCTGGTCGACCGCGTGGGACCCAAGAGCTTTTTGTGCGTGGGTGCTGTCGCAATGGGATTGTCGCTAGTTGCACTTGGTACATTGACACTGCAAAGCCACACTCACCTCACCAGCCTGTGTAAAAGTCACACTAAACTAAATCACACAATTACGCCGTGGGATTTCAACCAAACCTCTATAGACTTTGACAACAGTGACACTTTTTCTACTGACCTCCCCAGCCAATGGAACAGTGATGAGGCACAGCTAACTAACAGAGAGGGTGATGGGATTGGGGAGCCAGGAGGAGGAAGTACTTCCTTTCTGAAGTGGGCATCATTGATCAGCTTGCTGGTGTTTGTGGCAGCCTTCTCCATTAGCCTTGGACCAAGTGAGCACACGCACGCACGCATGCATGTACACAAGCCACAGTGGCAAGTGGATTAAAAATGTTAATTTTCAACCCTGCTTTCAACATTATGTGAAGTACAAAGTACAACACTGGTTATAATACATATATAATAACTAGTCCTAGGTAAAGTAGTAGTTTAAAACACTTAATTTCCTCAGATAAAGCAATGTGGACCCTGACTTAAAAGCCAAAATGATCAAATATCAAAATTGTACAAAGCTATTTTGGATCATGCAGTTTGTATTATGCCTTGTTAGCCATACATCCTTGTATGTGTCTTGGTTTTCTTTTCTTTCCAGTGGTGTATGTGGTTCTCAGTGAGATCTTTCCGATGGGAGTCCGAGGCAGGGCTGTGTCTGTGGTGTCAGCTGTAAACTGGGCCACTAACCTGCTCATCTCCATGACTTTCCTCACAATTACAGGTGCGTGTATGTGCGTCTTAGTGGTTATATTGCATTAATTGTGTGTTCAAGTGTGTGCATTTATCGAAGCTGTTGACTAGGGCAAGAATTCACTAGTAGACCAGGACAGTGTTTCTGCAAACAAATAACAGGTGAACACCCATTGCATCATCATCAATATCATGCTAAACACGTTAACTTCCTGGAAAAAAGAGGTGTGTCTCCCTTTCTACTACTGGTCCGTGACACTGTGTGTCAGTTGCTTTGGTACATGTCTCAGATTACAATTCAAATTCCCAAAACTACCTGTTCAACCTTCACATCATCCAGTCATTTGTGTGCATCATAAAAGCAATTTCTCATTCTTCTGAACACATTGCAAATGTTTTTACACATTCATGCAAATAATTCTGTGCAATTGTCTGCTGTTACTGACATTATCAATTGCTTATGGCATGTTAATCAAAGTGCATTATACTGGTTCTCTGTTTACTAGTCTTACATCCCCAAAACATCTAGGCATTAGTTCATTCCATAAGTCATTACATGCTAAATGGGTGAACCAGTTGTCACATAATATGCCAAGAATATTTTAAATACATTTCTATTAGAATTTTTATATCTATACATACCTGAATTGCTCTCAGGTGAATCTTCACTTTTACTAATAGGGATTGTGTGAAGCATTAGATCAACCAGTGATCAACTACCACTAAAATAGCTGTGAGGTACATCTCATTAAGCTTCAATTGGCCAGCCTGTATAGACTGAGCACAACACAGGGTGTTACAATTTGACAATGAAAGAAAAACAAAGAAATGAACAGGGTCAACAACCGGGAAGAAGAAGAGGAGTAAGAAGACTGCTGTTGGATGGGTGTAAAGACTGCAGTGCAATTCCCCATACAGCACTGCAAGTACAGTTCTGTCTTAAAGGTGTTTCCAATGTATCACAAGAACATGGTCTATCGACCAGTTACAGTACAAATAAGGCGTAAATGTGGATCCCTTCCAATGTCTTGCAATCAATCTCCCACATACAGTTGTGTACAAAATAATAGCAGTCCAACATCACTAACCTCATAAATCATTTTTTGGTAGAAGTGATATTTCTACATGGCTAATAATTTACTAGTAAGTGTTGTAGAGTCATAGAAAACCAACAGACCAAATAGTTATGACATGCATGCTGCTCATTCTGTGTAATTGAATCTGTAATTGAAAGGGTCATGTTCAAAATAATAGCAATGTTGTGTTCAAATAGTGAGGTCATTGTTTCTGTGAAGAAACAGGTGTCAATTATGGCTCATATTTAAGGAAGGAAGGAAAGAAGCAAATGTTGTGCATGCTGGTTATAGTGCATTTCACACTGAAGAGAAAAAAAAAAAAAAAAATCTTAAAAGCAAAATGGGTCGTTCCAGACATTACACTGAGGAACAGCGGACTTTGATTAAAACGTTTATTGGAGAGGGGAAAACATAAAGAAGTGCAGCCAAAATTATTTCAAAAGCCTTGAAATGGCATCCAAAGCCTAAACGACGTGGGAAAAAAACGGTCCTTGTGGGGTGACATCAAAAATGCTGTTTCTGAGGCAAATCAATCATCAGATGTGAAGCAGTTCTTAGAAATAATGGTTATGCAACTAAATAGTGCAGTGATTCAAAGTAAAGCAAACTCTTGAGACATTTTTCATTTTATACAGTACATTTTTGAGTTTGTTGAACAGCCTAATATTTCTTTTTCTTCACTTTCTGTAAAGGTAGAACACAAACCTGATCATTTTTGGTCATGTGTTGATGTGGAATTGAATGTGTAGTGTTCCCAATGCATTGATATTACGGAATTAAAGGATTGTGAGCATTATTCACTTTTTTTTAACTACACTGCTATTATTCTGAACACAACTGTACAGTAATGTGTAACCTTGTGATGTTGAATGTAATATATATACCATACACAAAAGGTGCAGCAATGTGCATTTTGAATGGTGATCAAAACCTTAGCCATAGTTTCCATCAGAAAATACGATAATAAGAGTACACTGTTATATTGACAACATAGCTAAGCATTTTGGCTAGCTTGTTCGGAAACATTGACACAAGGACTTGTTCATTGACATACATATTTACTTTTGCTGTGTTTAGCAGAAACTGCAATTCAAGACATAGTTTCCCTGTGCCATGACTTTATTGGCCAATTCTTGTCTGTCAAGTACATCTAAACTTTATCACAACTGTAGCAGAGAAAGTAACGTATAGCAAGCGAAACATACTTGAATGCTGTCCTAGGTTATGTGCAGACATTTGAAGACATGCATTTCTTTATTATCTTTCTAGAAAAGATTGGTGTTTCCAATGTGATGTTCCTCTACGCTGCCATGAGTTTTGTTCTACTGGTGTTTGTCATCCTCTGTGTACCCGAGACCAAGGGTCGCACGCTGGAGGAGATATCGAAAGAACTGGCTAAGAAGTGAATGGCATCTTACACATAATCTTGACGATATCAATTTTTATCTTGGTGAACTAGTTTGTGAAATGGATTTCCTAATCGTCTGTCTCTGCTTTACCAGGAAGCATTTTGAGGTGAGGCTCTGCAGGCAGGTTCAGCCTCAGGAAAGCCTGATCCAGGGCAGCAGTACGTCCACAGAGATTCCAGAAAACGTCTGATTTTTTTTCACCTCTCACCTGAAGATGAGTCAAGAGCAAGGATCAACCAGGACAATATATTAGCACTGTTCAGGATTTGGGGTACAACTCGTACATCTCACCCACATCTGTACATCGCTGCAGTTCCAGCTGATTCCTGTAATGATATCTGTGTCACTTATAGGGCCTTCTAGCTACATGCTGTATGTGACGGAAGAAATCAACGAGATAGGAATGGTGAAAATTACATATGCAGGAAAGAACTAAATAATGGCAGTTTGTGTGAATTTGCCCAAATGAGGATTTCTCAGGGATCAATCGTGCTTGTTAAAAGTCAGTAAAGAAAGGTAAATAGGGATTCAATATGTGATCATAACAAAATAGATTTAATTCCTTCCTTACTTTACCTCTTCAATTAAATATATAGCTCAAATAAAGCAGAAAGGAATAAACTCCAGAATAAATTGACTTCTCACCAGCCAGTAGAATTGATGAAGCCCCTTTGGATGAATGTGCATACTGTACTACTAGACATTTTTAGTTTTTTTTTATTTTGACCTGGCATTGTGATGATTGACATATCAGAGGGAAATCAAAGATGCACTAAACAATCAGACACTAATCACTTTAAATGTCTGTGTATGTAACATGTTTTTTAAATTGCAAAGAAATTCCTTTAACATGATATTTATATGCTGCACCCTGTCAAATGTCATGTAATAACACTAACAGGGCTCAAACCAGACAGGTCAGTTATGCTATAAAACACACTAATCTACATGGTGACAGAAATATGGATAAAGGCCACAGTACTCTTAACAGTAGCAAGAGTCAAAAAACAAGCAGTTGGTCAAGAAATACTAAAATAATCAGGTCTATGAGTAATGTTGGCTAGAGTATGACCAGTATTATTGTAGTGTAATAAGTGTGATATGTGGTTTTTTTGTTTTGTTTTTTTAACGTGCCAATGATGCCAAAATTATAGTTTTACTGCAAGACAGAATGCCTTGTGTGGCCAGGTTCATTTTCAAATCTGCACTTTGATACCTCTCCTGATCTTTTCTTAACGTTGGAACACGTAGACTGGTTTTAGTAGTCTGTCACACTGAACAGCTTGGATAAGTATTATTAAGTGTTACACTCGACCTGTAATCAGGACATGCGTGGACAACAAGACGAAATAATTAACATGAGAGTAAAACAAAGTGAACAGTAGTCCTGTGGTGGCCTGTGTTATCATGAACCTTTATTTTTATACAAAATACAAAATTCTGAAATGTCACAAATTTTCAGTTCAAAAAGTCCATCCCACATACTTGAGACATTTACGTTTTTAATCAACATCTTTTCAATCAGATGCCTTTATTATATACATCTACGTTGCCTGTCATTAGGTTTTCCTATTTAAAAACACTTAACCATTGTTTGTTTTTGTTAAGGAAAAAGGTTATTCTAGGGTTTATTTTTCAGACAGTTCAGGCACTGGCTAATGTAAGCATGGCCTCTTTGAACACCGCATGGTCATATGTTGCTGAGTTAACCACCATACAACATATGACTTAACTATATGGATGCTTTTGTAATTATGAATCATTTACTTAAACATTACAATCTAATGAGATTGTGACTTTGTCTTGTGCCTTTCCAGAAATGTCCTAATACCAATTGGGTTTATTAACTTTAGAACTGGCCTACTTAAACGCTAATTTTAAATTCCTTGCCTCAGCACCACTAAAGTCTGAGACTAACCTGTGTGTGTGTGTGTGTGTGTGTCTGTAGCTTAACGTGCCACCTGAAAATAAAATACCTGAACCCTTCAAAAGTTTTCATTACTTTCCAAAAACATTTACGACATCAATCTTGTTCTGTACATTGTCCTGTTTTGAAACCTTTCATATTTGCCTTGTGTTTAAAACTATTTAAATGTCAAGAAATGAAATTGCCACATTTGAGAAACAAGAACACATTTATAGTGTACTGACAACCAAACTAAGTAAGGAAATGTGACCAAATCAAATCAGAGATAAATGCATAATGTGAAGGGATTTGTGCAGCTGCATAAGGACCTGCTCTTACTTTGTGTACTTATGTGTAACTGCCCAGACTCGTTCTGTGGGTTGACTGCTGTTATTCTCTATGGGGAAAAAATATGGGTAATACAGTGGATGCCTTAATATTTGCGTTAACACATCTATTATTAAGCCATGGACGGAGATTCTTCTTGTATATAGGGTTAAAGGTGAGGCTTCTCAGTGTTCACATACTGACTCTTCGCAATGGTCACAGTAAGCGTTAACATGGTTAGATAGGTGAAAACGGGTCTTTTGTGTCCATGCAAAAACACCCAGAGATAATAAAGAGCAAATAACATCCAACTCCTTCAGTGTCAGTCAAGTTTAAAAAGGAGCAGTTTCTGCTGAAGGATATAATGTTTGAAAGACGTACTTGGAAGTTTAGGCTGTTAAAATCACAAGAGCCACACAATCCACAACATCAATAACATTTTGTGAGAGGGACACTTTAACACTCCAAGGGTTGTTGAGGATTTTTTTTTTAAACCCTGGTGATTTCCAGTCTGTTGATTGTGTTAGAAGTTTGTGGCTGTTTGCCGCACAGCGATAAAATCAAACAAGTAAATCCAACGATAAGTTGCTTCTTCACTTGTGACAAACGAATCAGATGTGCCTTCTCTTTCTGCCATTCCCACCATCTTTTTTTCTTCTATTTGTAGCGGGGTTTCTGACACTCGAACAGAAGTGGGTAGACCTGCTCAACAGCTGTGGCCACATTCTGTACATTTGGTCCTGAATAATGGGATAGAGAGGAGCGGGGTGGGATGAGAGCATACAGAAAAGCTTTGAGTACAATGAAAAAACCAGAACCCCACATTCAGACAGATTGCGAATCGCAGATACCATCACGACAGTTGTTTGGGCCAAGTTTAGCCTAATGCATGACATACAAAGAGGGCATATTTCACTCAGAGTATCTAAATCCCTAAAACTGGTGTGCCCTCTATCTGTACGTAAAGGAGGCCGAGCAAGGTAACTGTCTGAATGCTTGCGTATAGGAATGTAAGTGTGAGACGTACCTGTAACTGTGATGCTGCCAGTAGAGAACACCTGTATAGTAGCCTTGATATGTTTGATCCTGTACGTAGCAGCAGGATGGAGCTCTGGTTCATAACTGACAAACGCAAACACATTGTTAAGTATCGTACACTAAAGGCTTTCAGCACATATATCTCAAAACAAGTACACAAGTGAATCAGAGGCTGACCACACCAACATTAGGGCTGGGTATCATAAAAAAATTATTCCGATACAATTATTTTGCCATTTATATAAAATCCATTTTAAGTAAAAGAAATTACATTTCAGTACTTTTTTGTATGTGACGCACACTGTGGTCAAGCATCTCAAAATACAACACACACATTTGAGCACCGTCTGAGCTTTTCCTGCATGCCCTTTACGATGTGTAACGTTACACAGCAAATCACAAGCATTATTAGCTCTTGGTAGAAACATGCTGCATGCTTATTGGCTCGCTGACGCTGATGAGATTTACTCCTTAGGTACTGAAATTTGGTATGGAATGACAAGGCATTTTTTGATACTCGATCGGTGCCTTATAGTATGGAAGTTCAGTACCCAACCCTAACGAACACACACCAACATATTCTGTCTGCTTGTGGTGCCCAATGCATTCTAAAGCTGACCAGTGCTCCCACCACTAGAGGTCATCCTGTCCATGAAAATAGTAAATCACTAAAAGTAAAAAAAAGTGTTACATTTTAAACAGAGCTATTTACTTCATAATACATGTATTAAGGTGTGTCTGGTAAAACTAAATCATAAATGACAATATGTACGTATCCTAGTGATCTGTATTTTTTCATATGAGATCAAAATATAGAACAAAAAAAAAATCAATGAACCAAAATGAGCATCATAAAACTTTCTGGACGGACACCCAAGGGGTCTGTACTACTGCGACACAAGGAAAAATCAGTACAGTGATCTGGATGCTGATAAAAGTGATGTTTTTTTAATTAGTGTGATGATGCTGGTTGTGATGTCTCGTACTGTTTTTACCTGGCAATGGGTCGGTTGTTCTTAGTAAAGTCTATGAGGTGGATTGCAAACGGCATGGAGCAAACTGCCAGGACATTCACAACTTTGAAGGCTGAAAATCTCACCTGAACACACAACAAAAACATGCACAGACACACATTTGAATGTATTTATACTTACATACTTTCACATGCTCCAAAAAAGAATTCCTCGTATGTGTCCTCATACCTGGCAATAAAGCTGATTCTGATTCTGATTAAAGGAGGACAGTTTTCTTTCAATCTTGGTCTTGTGACCTAAGTGTTGGCAAGACTACATATAAGTTAGCTTCATTTGTACTCAATCTAGTTATTGCAGAAGTATAAGCAAATATAAAGCACAGACAGCAGAGAACCTGCAGATAACATGCTGCTATTTTGTTTATGATTCAGGAGAGGTGACCTGGCTAAACCAAATATGAATACAAAGGAAATATAGTCATGTACACACAGTCAGTATCTTTGTTTTTATAAAAGAGTTACTTTAAAAGGTGCTCTAACCGATGTTGGGTGACGTTACTTGTTGACGTTAGTAGTATTTTCAAACAAAACAAGACTAGCTTGCCCCTCCCTCCTCTTCATCCCGTCCCCCTCCATTCTGTGCTTCCGCGCAATGTAGCTGTTTTTTTAAATGCAGTGTAAATGTAGTATAGTGCTGTCACTAGCGAGACAAATAAACAATCGGTGCAGTCTACACAGAGTTATCCTCCTGCTAGAGTTAGCACCTAACAGGCTTAAACAGGGCAAGTTTTAAACATGGTTTTAGCGTCTACACAGGCTCAAAATGTCATTACCAGTGCCTAGCCATGTGCAGTTATTCCTTCCAGGTGAACACAGTGAATTTGACTGCTGTAGATGTGACAGAAAGGCATACAAGTTTTGTTAACTCAGCTACTCCATATACCTCTGTTTATTTCTTGTTTTCTGGTGAAGTCAATTGTCACAACTTTTATGCCTTGTCAAATTCACTGAGGAGACATATACGATATTCGGGGGTCTTTTAGTAAATTGACTTCCTGCCCGGCTAGCCAAACGTCCCGCGGATCGTGGTAAAATAGACCTGTCGCGTAGCTTTAGCAGAGCAGAGAGCTGCTACACACACGCTTCTGGGACGTGCCATGTCCCAGAAGCAGCCAGTGCAAACACACCAGGTGAAAAACAGGGGTGGGAATCTCTTGGCACCCCACAATTCAATTTGATTCCAATTCAGAGGCCAATGATTCAATTCAAAACAGATTATCGATGCATCAATATTCATTTCCATGTGTGATTTTAAAAATATATTGTACATATAAATCTGAGTTTTTTTGTTTTGACATATACAGTATTTGTCACACACAAGTTTTGATGAAATGTTCATTTTACTGAGGTTTTTATTTTGTAGTCATTCCATGCTTACAGTTGTGCTCATAAGTTAACATACCCATGCTTGACTAAAAAGAGGAATTAAAAAAAACATCTTTTGGAAATTGATCTTAATGCCTTCATTAAAAAAAAGGAGTAATCCAACCTTTTAAGGACACCAATTTTCTTTGTGAATGAATAATGTATTGTAATAAATAAATGTTCTTCCTTAAAATGGAGGGGGCATAAGTATACATACCCCTATGTTAAATTCCCATAGAGGTAGGCAGATTTTTATTAATTAAGGCCAGTTATTTCATGGATCCAGGATACTATGCAGCCTGATAAAGTTCCCTTGGCCTCTGGAATTAAAATAGCCCCATATCATCACATAGCCTTCATCATACATAGAGATTGGCATGGGATACTTTCCATAAAATCATCTCTCAATGCAAATCAAACCAGCTAATAGTCTAACTGAAATAAAACCATGCCAACCTCTATGTATGGTGAAGGGTATGTGATGATATGGGGCTATTTTAATTCCAAAGGCCAAGGGAACGTTATCAGGATGCATAGTATCCTGGATCCATGAAATAACTGGCCTTAATTAATAACAATCTACCTGCCTCTATGGAAATTTAACATAGGGTTATGTACTTATACCCCCTGCATTTTAAGGAAGAACATTTATTTATTCACCATACATTATTCATTCACAAAGAAAATTGGTGTCCTTAAAAGGTTGGATTTTTCCTTTTTTTTTTTAAATTAAGGCATCAATTTCCAAAAGATGATTTTTTTTTTTATTCCTCTTTTTAGTCAACCTTCTCTCACAGTGATCTCCCATGTCAGAGGCTCAGTCATGTTTAAAGGTGGAGAACTGGCTTCTTAGAACATGAAACATGAGGTGGTCAGATGTAATGTAATACAGTAGATCAACAGCCTTTGTGTTTTGCCTAATTAATTAATCTTATTAGATCATGTTTATATATACAAAACTTGTTTTTTCCTTTTGGCTATTTTTCCAGCATTCTATCCTAA
Organism: Percina caprodes; assembly: GCA_013375575.1. Taxonomy (NCBI): domain Eukaryota; kingdom Metazoa; phylum Chordata; class Actinopteri; order Perciformes; family Percidae; genus Percina; species Percina caprodes. The sequence continues at coordinate 547,958 of JABXJD010000222.1, forward strand.
ACTCTAAGTTGTTGTCCATTACCCTACCCTCTTTCAGTCACTCTGTTTTCTGATTTGTACTTGTCTGGGGGCAGTAACTTTTAAATAAAAATCAAGACATTTAAAAATAGATAAATAAAATAATACTGATTATTAACTTCAAGCATCGACTCATTCTAGAAAGAATTGCGATGCAACTAAGAATCAATTAACTTTAATTAATTTTGATGAAAAACTCCCCTGAAACAACAGATGCTTTCTTTTAGACCTATTACTTGAGTCAATATTTACAGATTGTTACAAATATTACTTTTTTCAACACATTTGAAATATAGTGATTGTGACAAACATTTCTAAACGTTTCTGTCTAAATGAATACTACAATTTAATTACTCTTAGAAGTCCCCACACAAAATTACTTCTGAAATACTTAAGAACATAAGCTGTAAATGTCAGTTCCAGGTTGAATTTATATTTCCATGTACGACTTGAACCTTAACTAGACAATGTGAAATGCAAACCTTAAATCAATATAATGCCTTAAATAAGCCCTGTATCTGCATTGATATTCATGTTTCAGCATGTTTTTCCAAAAAGTGGCATCTGTTATGATGCTGTTAACCAACAGTTATGCTCACCTTGAAGCCCAGTTTCTGCAGAAGGCGTGCTAACCTGCGAGCACCCAGCTTTGCGTCATCCTCACTGAACAATGGAGGGGAGCAAAGAGTCAGCGTATACAGTTTTGGCCAGTTAAAAAAAAAATAATAATAATAATAATAATAAGGTGAAACAAATGGTAATGCCTCTGCATTACTGGCAATTGATGGAGGATCTTGCTCCAAAAATCAGCTGAAGAGAACATTATTGCAACAAAAGAGGCAAGACATCAGCAGACAGCATTTCTCTTACCATTTGGCCTTTGGCAACAGCAAGTCCATTTGTTATGTGTAGTTGCAGATTTTATTTACCGACTTCTAGTCAGTTAATGGTGTGTGTGAGTGTTTCATGCACAGAGTGTCTACCTTGTTGCTCCAGTGCAGATGATTTTCCCTGAGGACCAGATTGAGGCTGTTATCTTGGGTTTACGAAGCTTCATCAGGACTTTCTAAAAAATGAAAACGTGGTTGAAACTGTAATGCTGCCAACATGACCCCATATCATAAATCCAGTAAAGCTGTACATAATCAAAATAAAAGGTGTAGATGTGCATGTAGAATGTCCTTCCCTCTTTCTTTGATATCCTTACCCCTACTTCCGGCTTATAGATGACATTGGTTCCCTCTAAGGCAATGGTGCGCAGGTTGAGGTGGCATCTGGTCCTGAAGGTTGCCACCACATTGGTGATAATGATATCAAGTGCTTCGTCATTGCTGGAATCCATGAGGAAGTGTGTGGTACAGCAAGAGGACCACAGGGGCTTTCTCCTCACACATTTATCATCAACGCCCAAATCGCCACCATTTTATGGACGGACAGGACAGGATGAGCTGGAAGGGAAAAAAGGGCCAGGATTTATTTGTATTTTGAGAGTTAGAGATTATAAATGTCAGTTTATGATCAAGAATATTTTATTATTTTGATTACAAGTTTGACACACACATCCACAGAAACTATGTAATTATTTTCCAAAATGCCTTTGTTTTGATTGCTTTCATGAGTACCATTAGAACATCTTATAGCTTAGCTACACCTGCAAGTCCAAAACTAGCACACGCAGACACATAGGGACTATGTGTAAATGCTGTGTTGCACCTGAATAAAAATTAATTATACGTTAAAATGTTATGGAGGGGACTGGAGAGTGACTCAAAACAGGAATCACATAGGTATCTGCAAGACATTAGAAGTAATTTAAACATATCGGAACATCATATATTTTAAATGTACTTCTACGCCATGTATTAGCCATGTATTAACGTTTGCTAGCTTGCCTGCTATTGATAAAGCCTGATACGTTAGCTAGCTAAAGTTAGGCAAGGTTTTGCTACTATTAATTACCGAGCAACACAAATAAAATGATGTATCGGAGGCTTAACGCGATTTATAATGCATGTATCATTAAATAAGTGAACGCGTATAGTAAGTGAGGTATAGCTCGCAGTAGTTGTCTAAAATGTAGCTAAGGATCTTTGACGTTATCGTTGTTGTCATCCCAGTGTTGTAGCTATCGCATAGCAACGCAACTGGTAAGCTTGTTTAACGTTAAGGAATTGATGCTAAACTAGCTAGCTAATCATGCCAGCCTAACAACCACAGGGTGTCAACTATTAATCGCAAACTAACGTAGATTCAGCATGACTGACTGCATTAACTGACGTGTTGTTGTGGCCAGAATCCCACTGAAATGAAGGACTAAAAACAAACAGTAACGACACCTCAATACTGCACAGCTAGCTAATGTTGTGAATAAAGCAATCTGTTAGCTACCAACAAAGAAAGTGCATAGGTGGTAGCTAGCTAGCTAATGAATGAAAAGTTATAGCTAAGCTAACTAGCAGGCTAGCTGTCTGACGTTATACTGATGACGAGGTTAGTTCCAATGTTTCCAGGTGGGTTTGCGTGTTAATGTCAAATGTGTGTATCTGAAATGTACGCTTTAATTGTTTAGCTACCTCTTCAGCTAGCTCAGTGCTGTAACCCCGAGACATAAACAGTCCAGTCAACGGTGGAATTTGTAGACAAACCCCTTCCTCAACGTACTAATGACCAGCAGCGAGCAAGCCACTTTCCTGTTTCAGCTTTCAAAATAAAATCTGGGTCACCTAGTCATCTTAAAAATAACTACATCTTCCGGTTACAATTTTCGAATAAATATTCATATTTATAGTAACTAAAAAGCCAATGCTTTTTACACTCCAGACTATAAAGCTGCATACAGATTTTCTAAAATGCAAAATAGAAGCAGAACAACTATGGAAACATAGGCTACAGCTGGGGCCAGCATAAAACATCATGTGCAAGTTGTGATAACATAATTAGTTAAACATTAATAAATAAATTTATGCAAAACCAATTTACAAAGTATGAAAACAAGTTCAAACGTGAGCAAAAAGATTAAGTAAGAGTTAAGTACACATTGGTGTGTAATGAAAAACAAAACAAAAACAAAACAATTGTATCTATTCCTGAAAACTGATGAGTGTGGGACTTTTATCTTTTACTTTTTTGAAAAGTACAGCTTTGCTATTACATTTTTATGTGTGAACTGAATTCCTTTTCAAATGTCATTTTCTCCAGATGATTATTTATTAACTGCATTAAAACTTGTGGAAATGTTTTAGTAACAAAGCTATATTGAATGGCAAAAAAAATCACACATCACAATTAACCCTACCAGATGGTAGCAAGGCAAGGTTAAAAAGTGATACCTTGCGCCGCCATGTGGACAAAGAGGGTTGTCTCGTGAGGAAAGAAAAATGACAATTTTGAGATTAGAAAAGCTCAGGTTTTCTACACCATGTCCTCTGGTTAAAAAAAGTTATTAACAGTTATTATTTGCATGTCAAAGTAAGGGTTAAAATGCTCATTGACTGTAGCCAAATCCTGTGTCCTGTGTCATCCACAGCTGCCAATATTACACTTAACAGGCTTATGTTAACACCATTACCATGTGTAACGTTCTTTCAATGTTTATGGTGTATTGACATTTAGGCTTTGTGGATTATAACATTTCTGAGGAAAATGAGCACATCTGGTCAGTAAATGCTCTTCTGGGAATTCTGGACAGGCTACAAAAGAGGAGAAAGGAGTAAAGGTGGTGGGGAATGTTTGTGTTATCAATGAGAGTTCACAGCCGCTCCTGTGGCTCATGAATGAATTTAATGAATGGATAATGTTGTGTGGTGTCTGTGCACTGTTGCATCATGATCATGACCTTTAGGCAGGCTGAACATGACTTTATGAGGTTTTGTGTTGATCATACTTTTCTTTTAACTTACACTACTTTGTGTAACTTTGCACAACACTGCATGGAAGGCAAACTGATAATGACATACAATCTTTATGAAAGTTGTTTTAACTAAACACAGATTCAAGTGTGTGTGAGTCTGAGTGTGTATGTGTGTGCACTATATTCATATGTATTCGTTTTTGTGTGTTTATAGCCGTAACTTATTGCTTGCTTATATACACACTTGTGCATTGTGTCCTGTAGCACAGCTTTTCTGCTCAGACCACTGCAAACACTTCTCCCTCCTGGCCTATGTCCAATCAAAACAGAAAAATAACTTCTTTATGATTCAGCCTTGTTGTTATTGTTCTTCCTCCCTGGTTACCAAATTGTCTTGTTTCCCCCTCATTTAATCCTCCAGGGCTTCTCCTGGTGATATATAGCCTTTTAATTCACATCCATTCGGCAGACTAGCCTTGTTCAGATGTCCCAAGATGTTTACTATAAATGCTTGGATTTAGAGCAGGTTAGGAAAGTCAGACCACTCGCATTGATGGTGTGTGTGTGTGTGTGTGTGTGTGTGTGTGTGTGTGTGTGTGTGTGTGTGTGTGTGTGTGTGTGTGTGCAGGGCACAGGAGTATGTTTACAGTTTTTTGGGTTGCACATCACTGGGCAGTCTCTTCCCAGGGGAACAATGCTCTTATTCTCATAGGTCATAAGATTCATCAAGTAAACACACAGATGTGAGCACTTATGGCTTAATAGATGCAGATATGTCTAAGAATAAATAGACGGTCCATCACTGTAATTACTCTGTGTGTGTGCACGTGTGTGTGTGTGTGTGTGTGTTTTTTCATGATTCTGGAAAATATCTATTTATTTGTGTGCGTGAATGTGTGTGCATATGTGTGTAACAATAGTTTTAATCTTAATTATGGATGATAGTCTGTTGCCTAACTTGAAAGTGTGAGCCTTGCATTCATACTTAGGCCTTTATAACACGACACAGAAATAATTATTAAAGTAAAATATTTTCTTTTGAGTGGAACAATATTATCAACCTAACAAGGCTGAATAGAAGTTTCATGTCCATACAACCCCAGGTCCCAAGGGGTGCGTTATCTTCTCTATGTCTGGATGATCTCGACAGTTTTGTGTTCTTATGACAAAAAGCTGACAAGGTCACACAATTTTCTCCAAACACCCAGAAAAACATACTAAAACAAAGTCGCTTTCTGTCTACACCTTTCCAATAACACGACTTCTTTTAAGTCGTGTATGTCAGCAGATGCGTCTTTGCAGAGATGTTCTGCTGGGGTGATCTCACTGTTGCCTGTAAACTGGGCGTGTTTGTCAGGACCCTCATGTTCTGTTTATGTTGGGCGTACATCACAGACCCATTTCAAAAGGACTTAGAGAGTGAAGTTAAAGCTTTTGAGAGACTTTGCAGTTGTGTTGTAAAACTAAGTTCAGTACTGGTTTGATGGCTTTGTAAGAACTCTGTGTCAGATTGCTACATTTTTACCAGTTGGAGTTTCTTCAGCAGGGGTTGAATAGGATGGGGAAATAAAGAAGGCAGGCGGGATCCAGCAACAAGGCTAGAAATTACAAAAAATGAACGAGCAGAAAAGGCTCTATAGAAGTAAGGGGAAGGAGATAATAAGACAGCGACAATACATCCCTTAAATATGCATGGTTGCATTTCTGCATAGGTGCACATGTACTGTATCTGCACATACTACATGTGTGTACTTTTGAGTGTTTCTGTATGAGACAGAGATGGATAGTGTGTGAGTTGCGTAGTGCGGAGGGAATCCAGTGCTCTGGTAGTGCTGCTCTGGGGTCTCCCAGTGTAAACAGAGACGTGGGAACGACCAAGCCTGTTTATATCAGCTCCCATTCTTACTGGGACCAGTCAGCCAGGCATCAGGGGCACAGCCAACCCTCCGGTCTCATGTGCATACATGCTCACCCACATGTATAGAGTTGCATACAGAAACAAGCCAGTTTATATATACATGCATCATCCTAAAATCCTAAACTCAGAAATTGATATTGGTGATAGTTTGCATATGACAAGTTTTGCTTGATGCAAGAGAAAATGTCTAATTCATCAAAGCAGGGATGTAAACCCACTAAGAGTCAGTTTACCCATCTTTTAATGATTACCTATAGTAAATTTATATTTTACATAGAATGTAGTAGCTTAAAGTAACATGTTGTTTTATGGAAAACCAACAAAAATCTGTGTTTTTCTCTAAAAACAATGGTCTTAGGATAAAAAATACCTTGATTTACCCAGGATTTAATTTGCAATCACATAACTTATCTAAACCTTTTCTACTACCATCTTTTTTTATACTTTTGAAGTCAGCTCATATTAAGGATGCCCCAGTGTGTCAGCATACCCCGCACTCTCCATCCACTTAATTGCCTAAATGTTGAGGAGTCTAACATTTACAACAAAGCCAATCAAAGCCAAAAAACACTGTCATTCAACCAATTGCTACAAATAAGTGGAATCCTTTCAGCCTCCCAGCTCTGCTCCAGAGGTGAGGCCGAGCTTAGACATAAAGATAATCACTTCAATACAGATTTAGTGGCCTAACATTAACAGCACCTGCATAAATGTTATGGAGTTTCCTGCTAAGCCATGTTTAGACTAGTTCTCAAAATGATGACACTGCCATGAGCATTATCTGGTGCTCGACTCCATTGCGCAGAGAAAGCACCTGCTCTTTTCAGAAAAACAGAAGGAAAATAATGCTGGGGAAGACACTGGGTCAGGATGAAATCTAAATTTTATAAATATTCATCTCTAAAACAAACCAACGAGTGAGAAATGGCTTTTTTAATATTCTTAGGCAAACTTTATGTTTTAGATACATTTGTTATACTTTTATAGTTGATGTCTGATGTTTTTATTGCATTTCTGCCTTCCTGCCCCATTAACTTGCAACATGAAACATAAGATCATGCATGTTTTACTTAAGCTGAAGCTGTATTATGACCATTTACACATTTACCATTTAAATTCCTTAATTCTGTCAATTACCATTTCAATTCCTTAATTAATTCATTAATTATGTCAATTATGTAAATACTGTATAATAATAACATTCCTTTAACTATGTAAATACCGAACATATCCAAACTCGTTATATTTCTTTATTGCTTTATTTATATTTCTACTCTATATTTCTAATATTTCTGCAACTGTAACACAGTTTCCCTTTGGGGATCAATAAAGTATTTCTGATTCTGATTCTGATGTTAAGTAATTGTAACCCAGTCATAAAAAACAATATACCGATTAATTCTACTACCTTAAAAACAAAAAACAAAAAAACTGCCGACTTGCATTAATACGCTGTAATGTATTTATAATATTTCAGTCCTTTATTTCTATATGATTGAATAATTTCTCAAGGCAAGCCAAGCATATGTAAGCATCCCAAAGTGTGGCTATGTTGTCCCAGATGTCTTTATAATCTGTATACCCTTTTCAATAAGAAAAGGAATAAAACCTTGTAGAGCAACAGAGGAGGGATGCCTCATTCAGGGTGGACAGATATGATACACATGATGACAAAATCTTCTAAAATAAATGCCATGTTTGTCCTTTAATGACAGTGAAAAATTGGATTAGCGCATCTATCGAAAACTGCATAAAACCGATGCTTTTTGGATTACATCAAAAAAAGGCTGATGGCAAAACCTTTTTTGTGGCCCCCGAACATAACAAACAATACATTTCTGCTAGAGAGCTGGGGCCCGCACACCATTTTGTCAGTACCTCAGACAGACAGACAGACTGACAATGTTTGGATAGAGATGGAGTTGCTGTAAGCTTTGTGGAGTGGATTCTTCCTCTCTCACTAGAAAACGGAGCACTCAGAAAAAAAACTGCTGTATGAGCGTGGAGGAGTCCGTCTGAACGGCACCTAATAATCGCAGAGGAAAACCACACATATAATTGCTTGGGGGGGGTCCCTTCAATTACACACCTGGTTGCCTTTTGAGATAAAGTGTGCATCTGTATGTGTTTGCAATCAGGAGTGAAATACATCATTGTCAGTGTGTATCTTAATGTATACTATGTATGTTAATGTATGTAGGAGGAGAGGGTGGGTGCCAAAACTATCTCTTTTGCTGTATCTCCGTGTGTGTGTGTGCCTGTGTGTTTAAAGAGTCTTCTAAACGTTGTGCTGGTAAAGGTCTGAATTTGGGTGGAATGGGGGGTGGGAGGTGTTGACATAGAAGGATGTTTTGGGGTGGCGTTTGGGGAGCGAGTTGGGGTGAAGGTGTAGAATGATGATAGGAAGGAGGGATATGTGATAAGAGGTGTTGTGTTTTAGTGGCTAAGAGTTTGGGAGTATGGTTTTGTACGGTGTGCGGTGTTGTTGCATGTTTGCAGACATGCACACACTTTAATTGATCTGCTTTTGCTCATACTTGCGTCTGTGTGTGATAAAACAACGCAACAAAAATCTCCCACTCATATGCAAGCAACACACACACTCACACAAATGCATGCCCACGCACACACACAGACACACACATACTGATATCTAAATTAATGGTCTCCTTGGGGAGTCATCCAAAGGCCACGGGCGTTTGGGAGAAAAGATTCTTGGAAAAAGGCTTCATCATCAGAACATGTGCTCATTAGTAACCTCATCTTAGCTATCCAGAGAGAGAGAGAGGTGCACTAAGGAATACATGGACAAGGTCATATACTTATCATGTTGAAGAGGTATTTACTTTACAGTCTCTCCATATGACGATGAAAGTGGTAGACAGAGGCGAATGGGGAATCAGCCGTTGGTGTGAGGAGCAGAGACACAGGTAATGAAGTAAGGAGCATAAATGGTTCAAAGAAAGTCCAGACACAAAAAAAGAGTAAAAGAAAAAGATTCTCAGCGAGTTAGACTCCCTTTGTCTCCTTCATGCTCACTCTACGCAGGAAGTCATTAAAGAGTAAGCCAATAAAGCTGTGTCAGATATATTGTATCCCAGTCCTCCACAGGGATATAACATATTGGCCTCCCATACTCATCAGACACAGGGATCAGCATTTTACAGGCTCACAATGTCCTCCTTTGGAGTTCAGAGAGTTTACTGAAGTTATCAACTGTCTTGTTGTTGGTTTTCAACATAATTGTTTCCGGTTTTAATAAGCATGACTCAAGGAAAGGGGCATCCTGGGTAACAAAGGTTTTAAATGTGGAAATGTTCATCTTAACAAGTCAGCAACTCAAGCATTGGGCCTTGAAGTTTGTTTTTTGGCCACTAAGACAACAATTAACTTGATTTGGAAATTATTCTTATCTGGAAACCTGTATTAATCAAATGTGGCCACGACAAGGCACATAAACATCAAACAAACATCATATCCTAGCTCATAAAGTTGTTATAGTATTGTGGTAGCATACGATTGTCAATAGCAATTATGTGTTTTGCAGCCACTGAACACCATTACATTAATTTGGAGTAATCATGTAAGGCTACCTGAGAAATGTAAATTTTAGCTTTGTTTTGGTCTTCAACTCTTGAGAAAGAAATCTAACTATTTAGCTTACTACTGTAGATGATCAACCAGGCACTTCAACTTCCTCTTCCTGCTGTTTGGTGCTGGACAGGTAGCAAACAGTGGCTTTATTACAGCTTTTTGCTAGAAACCATTACATATGAGGGTTAATGAGAGTGGTAAGACTGCAACATACAGCAGATTTGCAGAACTTAAATCTTATTTTACTTAAACCTATACAATGAGCTAAAAAGGCTACAATAAATTAACAAAAAGCTAAAGGCAGTCTATATATACTATATATGTGTGAGTGTTTATCTGAAGAGCAGGTGGCACCTTGCACGGCAGCCTCGGCCACAGTTTGTGAATGTGTGTGAATGGTTCCTATAATATGTGACAAAGCGCGTTGAGTAATTTTTAAGACTAGAAAAGCGCTATATAAAAACCAAGTCCATTTACTATAGATAGCTAAAAACCCACAACTTTAGCCTCTTTAGCTGCTCTATGTTCACCACCTAGTTGATATCTTTGTTTGACTACTGTTTGGTGCTGGGCTGGTAGCCAATGTTTGTATTTATTTTTATTTTTAGCTTTTTATGTGAAATGGGTTGCTTGCACAACAGATAATTATCACCCACATCTGCAGTTCCCCCTCAGCTCCAGCTACACAGCAATTTGTACTGTGTCTTTCAGCTCATTATTCTGGTTTTGTTCAACGTGTTTGTTTTAGTTTTATTTGGTTCTTTTTATCTTCCCACCACCAACCACCAGACGGACAGTTACCGACTAGCTAGGTAACATAGTGGAGTTTTTAGCAGCTAAAGAGCCAGATATTTCCCTCAGGAGTTGGTGGAGACCAATGTTGCTATGTATTTCCTGAATGTGTAAATGGGCAACTGTTCGCTAACAAGTGATAACATGACACACTTGTGTTTGTGTGTGTGTGTGTGTGTGTGTGTGTGTGTGTGTGTGTGTGTGTGTGTGTGTGTGTGTGTGTTTGTGGTGTTCAACCCCCCCCAAGAAAAGGAAGTGGTTGATACATGGTTTTTCTTTGTACTATGTCTTGCTTTCCTCTTCAGATTCAGTTTTAACATATTTGGACAAGTATTTTATATCTTGTGCAAACAGAGAGGCTACAGAGAGGCTAGTTTGGAAGAAAAATAAGCAGCCCCTGTTGCTTTTACTGTCGATAAGACTCTTCCAAAATAAATATGCACCATATTAGAATAGAGCAAGAAGAGAATATGTGTCATGGAAATTTTTAGTGTACTATAAGTGTGTTTTATAGATAGATAGATAGATAGATAGATAGATAGATAGATAGATAGATAGATAGATAGATAGATAGATAGATAGATAGATAGAAAATGGATGGTAGGAAAAGAAAAGAGCAATAAAACATGATGGAGGGATAAAGAAGGAGAAAGAAGGAGTAAGGAGACAAGGTTAATCCAAACAGACGTGTGCCAGGTTATTTTTACGACAGTCCCATCAGCCATTATCTGCCTGCTCTGTTATGGTTAGGGATAAATACAGACCTGGGCAATACCAAGGAGGAGTAGATTTGTGTGTGTGTGAATGGTTTTGAGCCGGTGTAACAATGTGTAGTTTCATGGGTATACGTATGTGGTCCCTCTCCTTCTCTTTGGCTCTACTCCACTACAGCAGCCAGGGAAGATAACCACAACAGTTTATTCCATTTCATCAGAAAATCTTCTAGACATTTTAGCCCTAATTGACACAGAGCAGAACTCCTCATTTTATCTTCTTGCTCAATAAAAATCACAGAGCCAGTCTGCTCATGAGACTCTCTGTCTCTCTGAGCTAAATAAATATCTGCGTATTGAATAAGCTGGTGAGTGTGGCTTGGGGGAACGTTTGAGTCTGTGTATTTGTGATAAGTGAAGTAGAGGGGAATTTTCTGACCATAGTTACATGCTATCATGATATCTGGCATCAGACTCATCTGTAAGCTCTCCAAACACCTGTGTTTAAGGCGTGGAGTGAAGATAAACGAGGGGTTTAAACTGAGGCATAAAGAAATTAATCTGTATGAGTTTATGTTTGTGCATGCAGGCATGTGTTTGAAAGATGTAGCGTTATGTGTATTTAAAAGCCCTTGACACTATTTTTATCATTCAATGCTTATTTAAACATGCATATCAGTGTTGCCTTTGTGACTATCAACAGTATTACAGTTTACACACACCTGTTGCCTCAGGAAAAGCTCACAACCATGTGTCAGGCAAGTGTATGTGTGCATGCTCTCATCTCCCAAGGTCCCATCTGGCCATGTGAGTGTTGGTGTGAGAGGAGCAGAGGTGACGGTGAGTTTGGAGCTGCAGAAAAATGATCTGCATGGTTTATTATCTTTAATTAGCATCCAAGGGGAAGGAGATAGATAAGGACCACCATTTTGCTGATGGATCCGCCCTGTGTTTTTTTTTCCCCAAACCAAGAAGGAAAAAAGCAGGAAAAACAGAGTGAGGCATCATCAGTCCTGGGAAGTCCAGATGCCTCCAAATATACCTTTATTTGTAACACAGATGGTTATATTGCATAGGCGTGATTTCCAGGGAGGATAGTTAGAACCCTCCCACTGACATTTTGCAGTATAAATTGATGCAGAGAAATGAAATACAGAAAATTAAGTGTTTGAAGTTCAAAATTTAAATTCTGGTCAAAGGTGGAGATCTTTGTAACAATCAAATTTGGTATGAAATTTGACTGTTACAAATGCTTTACAATTTGTATTCAAGGTTTGTGTGTTGTTAAGTGTTGAACAGTTTGCCATGTTCTAAGAAGAAATACATTTACCGGTACCAGTAATAAAATGTGTCATATCAGGACAGGTACGATGATTTTTATTTATTTATTAAAAAAGTTGAAGTCGAGATTTTAAGCAAACTTATTTAGCTAAGAATTAAAACTGTTAAGTATGGTGGGATGATGATGATGAAAACTAAGAGTAACCCAAACACACATACACATGCACACACACACACACACACACACACACACACACACACACACACACTTCTCACCTCTTAAGATGCAGATAGCTGCTGTCAAATAAATAAGCCAAAAAAGAAATACAAACCAAACAGCTGGACAACAGCTGATGAACCACAGTCTAAGTGAATGAGAGGAAGAGCAAGAAAAAAAAAAGATTCACATGTATACCGTGTGCGGTGTGCGTGTGTGTGTGTGTGTGTGTGTGTGTGTGTGTGTGTGTGTGTGTGTGTGTGTGTGTGTGTGTGAGATTAGGTAAAGGCAACAGGAGGGAAAGCGAGTTATAGCATACACATAAACCCACTACACATCAAGAATGAAAGAAAAGTGGGAACATAAAAGAAGTGTATTGATGACAGAAGATTTAGGAGAGTACACAACAATGTGGAGCGCTAATCAGTATGCAAGTCAAACCTTTTGAGAGAGCATAACATGGATTTGTAAGAGCAGGATTCGATTTGTGTGTTGTCTGCGTATGAGTTTTGATGACACTAAATTTCTAAAATCACAATCACTTTGTTGGCAAATAGTCTAGTTTTAAGCCAGTATCGCATTTTGATAGTCAAGTTAATGCTGTATATCATATAGTGACTGTTAGCTTTATATTCTTTATATTCTAAAGTTCTATTTCTAGTGGGATTTTCTGAGCCAGATGTATTTTTTTATAATTCTTCGTTTTCTGTTTTCATGGATAATTTTAACAGACATAAATTATTTGAACCAGTACTGCCCTCAGAAATCTTCTGATATGAGGTAGTTGGGTTTATTGTGATCTGATCCGATAACACAGACGTTATGCAAAATACCTTAAACCTTTCAAATAAAACCCTGAAACCCTTAAAATGCTTAAAAGAAGCATATGGCTAAAAGTTTAAAATGTCACTCAGTCTGGCAACAATAAAGTTCAATTTTTTTTTTTTTTAACAAGTGCCTGCAGTGTGGCGTCATCACATGAATATGCAAGAACATGCACATTGCACTCTGTAATTTAGCATGATAATGTAATAAATGCTACAGCTAACATTTAGCACAGAGATCAGCAGACATCTGTTTGTGGTTACGCCGTAAAGGTAAGGTGCTGTTGTGTCTGTCCTCCGCTACTAAGTGGACCTGTCTGTTAGCTGCACCGGAGCTTGGGTCACACTCACACAGACACACACACAAACAAACACGTGCACACTAATGAGCTAATATCCACACACACACTTGTCTGCTTCCTGCCTTGGGACTTGGGGTTCAGAGGATCTTAGGGGTCTCTTGAGATTTGATGTTAGACACGTGTGTGTGTGTGTGTGTGTGTGTGTGTGTGTGTGTGTGTGTGTGTGTGTGTGTGTGTGTGTGTGTGTGTGTGAAAACGTGCATCAGGGGCTTTTTTATCACAACTCACATCTCACCTCTTAGTCATCTCCTGTTAGCCTCCGGTAGCATTATATCTGCGTCTCATGGGAAAACTGATACACACACTCGCGCAAACACAGATTAAGTTGAAATGAGATGGGAGAAGGTGCTGCTAAGGTCAGCTACCTTAATCTTCCCCACACACACACACACACACACACACACCCACACACACACACACGCCAAATGACAAGTCTAAACAGCCAAACATGTCCGCTCCATTTAATAATTTCAAATTCTTTTCTTTGGCTGTTTTTTTATTTTCTTGTCTCCAGTTCCACTTTTCTGTCATAAATACAACTGATGGCTTTTCATGTTTATATTGCACAAGTGAAGGAGATTTGTTGTTATATTACTCTTCCTGGCTTTATGTGGGTGTACAGTGTGTGTGTGTGTGTGTGTGTGTGTGTGTGTGTAAGAAATTGTACATGTAAGTTTGTAGAAGTTCCCTCCCTGTACATCAGGCCCACTCCTAGAGGAGGGGAGTATCAGCAGAGTAGCCCAGGAGGAGCCTCGATGCAGGGCCTGGTGGGGGTGACGGTTCCCTGTGGGACCTGGAGGGGGATTGTAGGCTGTAGGGAAAGCAGCCAGGGTGGGATGACGGTATGTGTAATATCTTCACCCAAGAAGGCAGAGGTTTTCCTGCATTTGGGGCAGTCAACACGTCTCCAGCTATCAGCAGTTCTGGATGGTTTACCCGGAGATATCGGCCGGTTATGTGGGTGTATCTTACTCAGGCCTGGAGTTTGTTCATGTGGACAAGAGCAGAGACACATGCAACAAAATACATATATGCACACACACACACACACACACACAACTCACAATGGCGTCTCTAGGGACTGCTCCTATCGCTCTTCCTGGGGTCTGATAATACTCTCCCTCTGCACAGTGATCTACAGTAATTACCACTGACGGCCAGTGAAAGTTATAGATAAACAGTGTGTGTGTCTGTATCAGTGGTCTGTTTGTGCGCAACTATGAGCTAACCGGCCCACTGAGACAGAGGAGATATGATGTGGTGAGATCACTTCATCTACAAGGGAAAAAATAATATTTTTTCAAAATAAAATAAAGGCACTGCACTTACACACAATATATATAATACTCCACATACAGGTTTTTATCCTTCTTGGTAACCACTTATTTAACATGTCACAAAAATGTCTACATATACAGACACACACACACCTGTCATTCCTAACCCCATTCCTGAGTAATGAGAAAGAGGATCAAAGCACAGAACCTGATCCAGCCAATAAGAGCGCAGTTCTGTTTATCATCCCTCTCCATCATCACCCTCTACGTTAACAACAGCCTGAGTAATAAGGTGTGAATAATATCAGTGAAGGTCCAGCATTACATCGCTAATTAGGTGTGTGTAATGATAATCCTGACATTAAGTCTCTTTTTCATTTACAGAGATTTGAAATGAGTCTGTCTTGAATAAATGGTACTTTATGAAATCCTTTACTCAAACATTTGAACCTCAGTGATTTGTGCATTTCTTCTTTGTATCTTAAATCATAAATGTAATCTCTAAAAGTAATGCTGAATCTCTGCCGGCACGCCGATAAGCTCTAAACTTAAAATTGTGTAACAATTTAAACATCACACCACAAATCTTTAGTTTTAGGCAAAAATCTCAATAACAAACTTGTTTTCATTTTTGAAAACATAGTTAAAACATTTGAACCATCTTATATATCATCTTAGTTTTAATTTAATGAAATGTAAGTTATAGGCACAATCTTGGATCTTTGCAATATAAACCTGCTTTTAAAGAGCATATATAGCATATAGTAGCATTGGTATTTGTTTAAGATAAACTGAAAGGATGGCAATGGATTATTTGTCAATCCATCAGGTTGTTATCAGTTTGTCCTCTTAATTTTACACAAGGCACCCATGCAAAATACAGTGGGAAATTCTCCTTAGACCAACCTATACAGATAAAGGTACAAATGAATGTATTAATAAAATGAATAATGCATAGTAAAAGTAGGTTCAACTCATGACTGTGTGAGCCAAACATCCACATATCTCAGTTTACTGTAAGCTGGCCTGTAGATTTAAAGATGAACACCACTTTAAACTGCAGGTATTAGTGTTTAAACAGGCTTGAGTGTGTGGCTGCATCTTGGCTGAAAAGCTTGTTTTTGCTCAACTGTTTTGACTCTATTTGTTTTGGCTGGATGGAGTTGACCAGACATCCAACAACAGAGAGTGGAGTCAGAAGAGCGGACAGTGGAGGGGGTCAAACGGCTGATTTGAAGGATTTAGTAGGGTGCATGGAGTTCTGGTCTGTTGGAGGATCAAACCACATACACACACACACACACACACACAAACACTGTCCAAATGTGTGTGATAGAAAACTGAGCAGTGTCCCTCTCCGTCTCTCTGTTTATTAACTGTAGCCTCACTCACAGTGACAGAGTCCAGACCTTTGACTCTGAAACCCAGCACTGTCCTACGCTGCCCGGTGCTGACAAGTAAAGCCATACACACACACACACACACACACACACACACACACACACACACACACACACACACACTTTTATCTGTGCATCCGATCAGCAGGCAACAAGTTAGACCAGAGGTTGTAGCAGAGGTTAGAGAAGTGCCATACTGTAGCACAACACATGCTCACACACAAACACACTTAAACTGCAGCTGCATCACGTCTCACTTACTTCCGACAGGCCACTTTGGGCACTCTGCCAACTCAAGTCCAAGCCAATACAACTTAAGTAACAGTGTGTGTGTGTGTGTGTGTGTGTGTGTGTGTGTGTGTGTGTGTGTGTGTGTGTGTGTGTGTCTGAGCCGAGCCAAGCCATCAATGCAGCAGTGCCTGTTGGACATTTCAGCCACAACGTCAGTTCAATATCTGTGTCAATGTGTTACTTCTCTGTTTCTCTCTATTCTCCTTTCCCACGGTTGATTTGTTCCTGACTGCCATCTGTCTGTTTTGATGTGCCTTCCTATCGCCATGACAACTGGCATTAAAGAAACTTTAAGTAGACTAGAGGAACATCAAACTAAAAGGTATGGTCAGACAGACACGCTCCTCTTTTCTCTTAACTTTAATAACTCAGATTCACAAAGCCCAAGGATACGTGAACAACGTCAAACTTTCCGCGTCTTGTTTTTCTGCTGACTTTGCATGCAGGAAGTGAAAACAGTTTGCAGGGAGTATCTTTTGTTGTCCTTCCGTCCACACAAGTTGATCATACCACAAAACTGAACTTTTTGAAACTGCTTGTAAAACTTGATAAATCAGAAAAAGCTGGCCCTGTGGCCGAGTGGAAAACTGTCATTGTATTTACAAGTTGTATTTACGATGATTTTTGGTGTTTGTGATTGTGGAATAAGGATTTCATCAGCGCCTCAGCACAGCATTGCCGGCATTACTCTTGACTAAGCAGATGTTGGCTGAGATGCACAGTTTCGTTGTAAGAGTCATTAGCCACTATCCTATAGATTAGTGCGGACGGAGATCTTTACAAAAACACAAAGGTGTCCATCCACTCAATTGAACAGGTACGTGTGAAAATGTCCACCATTATCCTCCTTTATCCAAGCTAATACAACGTCATCTTCGAGTACACTCACTTCTTTCTTTTACATTGTTTTTATACAGGCCTATGTCACATAAAATCTCAAGTGGAATGTTTTGCCAATAAATAAACCAATATTTTGCTACAGATTATGCTCCCTTTCTCTTACATTATTCAACTGTTCCTCTCTGAAATGAATTCTCCTCAAGGTGTTATTGCCCTCCTCAGTTAAGGGTGGAAAAATTGGGTGAAGAAAAAAGATGAGAAAAAGAAGATTTTTCTGAAAGTGTGTCTATGAGAACATCCAATTGAAAAATGAAATGTAATATCTTCACACAATGACAACATCCCAGATTTCTTCTAGTCAAAACAGACTATTGTTCATATCATCTGATTGGTCGGTGACGTTTAGGACAGGACATTTACTGTAAGCAGCCCTGCATATCACACAATTTCTTCACATACGTTCCACCACATCCATATCCATCCTTCACACATTGTGAAACCCAATACATTTACCGCAAATGCACACATATGCACTTATGCAGATAATGTGTGCAAACATTCCAGTGACCAATACACTCCAACTCCCTCCCACTGTGAGGACAAGACTTCCAGGTCATTAACCTACACTGTGACAGAATATCAGTCTTATTCTGGAGAATCACTGTTAGCCTCCCCCCGGATGTTCCTGTCACTGAATATCAAAGAGTTTTAGTCTTTTTGAAATATAATATGATATTCCCACTCCCATAAACTTCTTCATAATTCTCTCTTATTGCCTAGTTTGTCCGTCACATCCTTTTTGTCCCCGTCTTTCACCACTCCCTGCTGTATTTGTGCACTTTCTGCAACCTCTTTTTTGTGGTTTTACTTTGATTTTTCTTCTTCTTTTAGAGGTACTTGAACTGTGGCAGAAACCAATTTCTGCATATGTGTGTGTGTGTGTGTGTGTGTGTGTGTGTGTGTGTGTGTGTGTGTGTGTGTGTGTGTGTATGTGTGGCTGTGAGAAGAGACAGGGAACTGGAGTGCTTAGACAAAGATGGATGATGTTTTTCTCACCCCAAGCCTCACTCTAAGATTAGCCTACAGTTTCTCATTCTGTTCTTTACAGCCACCAAGCAACTTCTTTCTTTTTCATTTTTTTTGTTTTTATTTCAGTTTTTATACAGGCCTATGTCACATAAAAATTCAAGTGGAATGTTTTGCCAATAAATAAACCAATATTTTGCTGCAGATTATGCTCCCTTTCTCTTACATTATTTAACTGTTCCTC
Source organism: Percina caprodes (assembly GCA_013375575.1). Classification (NCBI taxonomy): domain Eukaryota; kingdom Metazoa; phylum Chordata; class Actinopteri; order Perciformes; family Percidae; genus Percina; species Percina caprodes. The sequence goes on from JABXJD010000222.1 coordinate 566,605, forward strand.
TCTGAATTGTATTCTCCTCAAGGTGTTCTTGCCCTCCTCAGTTAAGGGTGGAAAAATTGGGTAAGGAAAGAAGATGAAAAAAACTAGTTTTTCTGAAAGTGTGTCTATGAGAACATCCAATTGAAAAATGAAACGGGATAGAGGTCAAAGTGAATCTTAATCTTCATTACCAGGTTAATTATTTGGAATAAGAGTGAGCATTGTTAATAACTTAATGTTACAGTGAAGATACAGTAGCTTTTTACATCAAGTACAGCTTTTTCTTATTTTCAGTCTTTTACTGTAATGTAACACAGATAATCTTTGAAGATTTTGAAGTCTTACTTATTTGTGTAAGAAAGCAACAGCATTTGAAATCCTGATTGAAATAAAAAAGATTTATTTTTATCTGAGTTTCAAGGCTCTCGATGGGAGTTTCCCGTGTTTGATTATAACTTGCTAACGTTAAGCACGGATTCCCAATAACCATTCATTGTCAATAATGTTATTTCAACGTCTGTAAAGTCATGGGCAGCTCTTGCACACAGTGTTACATTTCCCATACATTATAGGAGGGCGTCTAGCTTGCGTTAGCCGTCTCTTTTTAGTGGGTCTAGTAGTGATTGCACAAACTGTGTCTGCCAAAACTCACAGGTAGTCCTGTGTGTTTGGAAGCCTGGACAATGGTTAACAACGTCAGCTCCCAGCTGATTGACTGCCTGTGTTATGGTCTGAATTCAAGTTAACAATTTTTAGTGCTTACCCACACAAATATTGGACCATTTAAACATTTTGTAATCACATCAAATGCCCATTATTAGTCTATACAGTCTCACATGGTAGATCCACAATGTCTCAACATATGAATTTAAAAAAAGGTGTTGTGTGCATGTGTGTGTGAGATAGAGAGAGATGATAATGACCCGAGGCATCAGATGTCCCCCTCGGTGGCCCTGCGAGCAACATCTGGAACCCGTCCCTTCATGGTGACATCAGCCAACCAGCCTAATCTTTGACCCCAAACCGGCTAATTAGCAACACGTCCTGCCATAACTGCCAGGGTCCCCTCTTTTTTCTCTCTCCATCTTTCTCACTAACCCCCCATCTCCACCTGTTGTCTCATGTCACCATGTGTGTGTGACAGGGCCTCTGTGGGAAAAAAAGATCACTGAGAAGGGTTCCTAAACAATCGCTTTATAGCATTTTACCATTCACATGAATAGTTATGATGGTATTACGATATTACATTAGGGTCAGTGTTTTGCTGACGCACAGGGCTGTGCTCTTCCATGAGCTATTTTAGTTCATCTCCCTCTCCCTGACTCTCTCTGTAACTCTCTGTTGGATCCATGTATCTCAGAGGTAATCATCAATCTAGCGGACTCTATTATTACTTTTCCACAAAGTGCTTTGATTTCCAGCCCACCCAGGAGATTAAGCTCCTCCCCCTCCTCTCTTTGCTCTCCCTCCGTCCCCTCACCTATCTATTCCTTTTTCTCTATCTTTCTGTCTGCTCTGTGTAGTGCTATCATGCTTTTCCTCAAGTATCAGTCCTGTAAACTTCTTTCCAAAATGCATTCATCTCTTTCAGATTTGTAGTCCAATTATTTTTTTAAATGTCACTTATTTTTTTATCCAAAATGCAGCTCCACATTAATTGTTTTTGTGTCGATTCTATTGGCTAAAACATATGTGCTGGTGCCTGTTTAGATGCACTGTGACACCGGACGCAAAGAGGTTAAAGGTCAGCTCTCAAGAGACACACCTCTGATCCATGCACATGCATCAGCTGTGCAGGCAAAAGCATTGAGCACACACACACACACACACACACACACACACACACACAATCGTGCATCCCAGCAACTTCATGCAAATGTACTGCTTTAGGTACACAACACATGTTTCAGTCTCTCAGTATCACTGACAATGAACAATTTATATAAAAAGGAAGTCAGTGAGATGCAAATCGGAACTCCACTGGTGCAACATAGTGTTTTCCACTTAAAGCAGCTCCAGAGATTTTGTTGTTTGGACTTGGCCCTGAGTGGACCAGTGCATGGAGCATCAGTGTGGAATGATGTGGAAGGCCAAACAGGAGATTGTGGGTGCCGGGGTATCCATTACATCAGAGGGGACCAAGGCGCCAGTTAGCCATTTGAGACGTGACACCCCCTTGTCCTTGCACTTTATCCTGTTAACTGGCAAGATGTGCTGAAAGTTATGTGGGCCCTGTGAGTGGAACAGGCTAATACAAAATACTTTAGCATTTTAATTGTAAGGTAAAGTCTACAATATTATTGATTTATGATTTATTTAATACAAAAAATAACACGTTATCTCTAGTAATTTAGATTTTCAACTTTGGATTTAGGGAGCAACGTAATCTCTTTAAGATAATATTATAGAAAACAAATTAATCAAATGAAGCATTTTCTTTTATCTAATTTCTATGAGAACAAACATTTTAATGAAAATTAAATCAGGATAACCAAAATTTAAAAGCCTAAAATCTTGAAACATAAAGTATGTGAATATCACAGATTAAGGCTGTGTTAATAGGCCCCACACTTTTTTGTTTTTGTTTTTACATATATCCTATGTATCACAAAGTAAAGTTCAGCTCCCCTTTAGGGGTTACTTATGTAAATAAAAATATATCAATAGGCTAATTAATCCATATTTTTGACATTGTTCATTTTCCAAAAGGAATACATTACATTATATGTAATTTAGCTGACGCTTTTATTCAAAGCAACTTCCAATTAGATGCTTTCAATCATGAACGTCCAAAGTCTGGACAGCAAGAACCAAGTTCAAGCACATTAGCTTTAAATAAGCCAAAATACAAATAGTCACATGTAAGTGCAACTGTAAGAGTACGTTTTAATAAACACTTGGTGAGTTAAACTGCGGTTCAAATAAACGTTATATTCTGCATTTTACTGGGTACCCATCCAGGATCCCTTCAACACATTTCCCTTGGGATCCTGGAACCCTTTGAGGACCAGCATGTTAGATCAGCACCAGTGTCTCCTCCCAGCATGAGGTAACGCCCTCTCCAGCCATGGAGATAAAAGTCTGTTCCTATCTGCTCTGTTCACGCACAGTAAGCAGTTGATGAACACATGTGCTTGACTACCCTGTTCATTCGTGTCCAGCCTCAGCTTCCTGCTCCCATGTTTTGAGCCTGCGCCAGCTGGAGACAGTTCACCATGTCCACCGGGTCTCTCAGCGATGTCGACGACGAGCTCCTGGACGGCATCCTGAAGTTTGGCTCCTCCGGTAAAGACTCCAACGAGAGCACGGAGGAGAGCTCCAACTGCGAGGGCACTTGCGCAGATGACGCGCCGGGCAAGAAACGGAAGACAGCGTCCAGGAAAACGGCACCCAAGGGTGTGGCACAGCAGGAGGGCAAGCATGTGCAGAGAAACGCGGCCAACGCCCGGGAGAGAGCCAGGATGCGCGTCTTGTCCAAGGCCTTCTCCCGGCTGAAGACCACCTTACCCTGGGTACCAGCGGACACTAAGCTCTCCAAACTGGACACACTGCGCCTCGCGTCCAGCTACATCGCGCACCTCCGGCAGATACTGGCCAACGACAAATATGAAAACGGATATATCCACCCCGTTAACCTGGTGAGACTGGGCTAGATGGAGGGGAAACCCAGCTAAAAGTTTATTTAGCTTATGTAAAAAAATATACAAATAATAATAATTATAATCTGAGTGAGGTAATGTTAAAGTGAAGTTTAAAGAAGTTCAAAAACATTATGAAAATGTTTGTCAAATCAATGATGATGGTTTGTTGGCCTAATTATAATCCTATTTTGTATCTAATGATACACAACTGGAATATATAGATCTATAAGGATTTTAACCTGGGTTGCTAGGCCTCATTGGGACCAATGTGACACATGAGGATGTTAGCTTTGTGAAGCAGGTGCATGAGAATATTTCTATTTATGCTGCTGTTTTAAGGCAAAACTCAAATATAACCCTTAATGAAGCATAGTGCTACGATGAATGAAGGCCTAACATGTTTCGAAATATTGCAGCTGACTGGGCCTTCAATTGTTAAATGAAAATAGCTTAAATATTTGTGCAACATCCCAAATATCATAGAAGATCTCCAAATAACCATTTGTATTTTTTTTTTACGGTAAAGACACATGCTATAAAACCATACACTGTTGAGTTGATTAGATACATTTTCAATCATATAATTACACTTTTTTATTTTTTTAACTCAATGCATCTGGTGTCCATTCCTGGTTGGAAATCATTATGTTCACCTGAACCATGCACATTCATTTACACATAATTGGTTTGATCTGTTGTTCGACTTTGATTTAATGACTTGATGAACTGTATGGTAAGAAGCTGTCGGTCCTAATTGATTGTGTTTTCCTCCGCAGACGTGGCCTTTCATGGTTGCAGGCAAGCCGGAGAACGAGTTGAAGGAGATGCTGAACACAACCCGGTTATGTGGAACAACGGCGTCATGACGGAACCAAGCGGACAACCTTTGTACGTTTTCAAAAGGAAATATGATTTTCCAAGACAATTTAAAAAGATTGTGACTGTAATGCACGTCTCATCTCCGCAGACTTTGAGTGGGAATAGCGGAGAGGGAGTATCCCCTCTCCTTCGTTCCCGTAAAGAAAAGTTGAATTTTATTTAAATGCGTTTCTGTCACATATCTTTGTCTTTGCTGGTTCAAAGATAAATTGCTTGTTTGTGCTTTAAATTGCTTTTTTTTAATACTCTGCAGATGCATTTTTACTCATGCAACCCTGTTTTGGCGGCTGCATTATGATGGATGGATGTGTCCACTGTCTCAAATGGTTGTACAGATTTGTATATAAAATATATTTGTATCACTTACACTTTGTGTGTATTGAATGTTTTTTTAATTTTTTTATTCCGTTTAATTCTGTTTTATTTCCGTGTGTGGGCCAATGCTCTGACCTGGTAACCCCCTCTTATCACTCCACTCCTTCACAATAGCAGAACCTGAGTCTCTCTGTTGTTTCTAACAGATAACAGTGGACGTGGTTGTCATTACATAAACAAACTTTTGCCTTTAAAGATTATTTGGGACCCTAAAAGCAGGTTTTCCTCTTGAAATTTAAACAAGTCAATTTTAGTTTATTTCCCTGCCAATTTCATTGATAAATGGAAGAAAAGTAAAAAAAAAAAAACTGCAAAATAATTTGAGACTTATAATGAGCTAATAGTAGTACAATTCCACTTTTAAATATTTTAATGTAACAGGTCACTCAACAATATTAGACCATAGGCCAACGTTAAAACTGTAGGCTATAGCAACAACAACGCAACTTCACATGTATTATATTGAAAAAAAATATTACAACGAAATGAGTGTTGGATGGTATTTTTTAGATACAGCCTAATTACATTCAGGCTAATTAACTGTGGTAAACTATATTTTAAAGGATTCAGCCAATCATAAGTGAGGAGCGGAGCGGCACGAGTAGTTGAAGGTCAAAGGACATTTTAGACATTTTGAAAGTTGTAGAAAACCTGCGGGCTAAGATTTAACCCCGCCCAGACCAGTTGTTTTAATTCGCTCGGGTTATGACCGCTATGTTTACATCATACCGACAGATATTTATCTCTCTCTCTCTCTCTCTCTCTCTCTCTCTCTCTCTCTCTCTCTCTCTCTCTCTCTCTCATAGTCCATGATGCATTCACTGGTAGCATAACCTGCCAAACACTTCATTTAACTCCATCATATTAAAGGCCATGTTGTAATAAAACAAATAGGTTATTTGTATTTTAAATCAGAATTGCATTCTTCTGAGGTAGGCTATGAAAGAAGTCTTGTATTTTACTAGATATCTTTTATTCCATGCTATACCTCCACTTTTAGAGGCAAATATTTTAGCCTAATTAACAGCCATTCCACTTTATGAGTGCTTCTGCTTTTAATACATTGATAACATTTTTCCAATAATACTTGTGAATTTTACTAAAGAACATTTTGCATGCTTCAAAAACAAATGGAGTTTTTTTCATGTGTCATGGAGATATTTACATTATTGTTGAGGCTAATGGCATTACTTTTCAGTGACTGATTAAGAGGAGGAATGTGGCTGACTTTAATTAAACATACTTGTTCACTTCACTTTGCCAACGCAGAAAGGACAGTAACAAGTATCCTTTACCAGGAAGGAAGAGTGAGTGCTATAGCAATAAAAGAGTCCCACCGACATCTCTTCAAGGACCCTCACCTAATACATCAGCGGCGGCATGGCAGGGGCCTCGCCGCCACCTCAAAGGGACCACCGTGGAGAAAATAAACTTGGCCGCCTCTCTCCTAGGGCCAGCTGCAGACAGCGAGAGAGGAAGAGAGCTAGAGAAAGGGAGGGAGGGGTCTGTATTAGAGCAGGGCCGGGATTCCCATACTTGCTAATTGTTTTGTTGGACCGCTGCCCAAACCATGATGTGAAAAAAGTCCACAGACTGAGGGGAGGAAAGAAATGACATTGTGTTCCAGCTGATCCCATCATGTTTTCCATCTGCCCTCATGCATCCATGCCAATGTAAAGTAAGTGATATTGGCATGGTTCTTTTTTCAGGGGTGACGTGGCTATTGCATTATAATAGTGTGAAGGCTATAATCAACAGTTTATAATGTGCATTCCAACATATTTATCTCTCTCTCTCTCTCTGTCTGTCTATACATACTGGTACATATTGGACAGACTTATGAGCCAATGGAGGGAAATATACAGGTGATTTATGATGTTTTTTTTTTTATTACTATCCCAGAATTCTCCTCAGGCCACACATCTGTCTGTGCATGTTGTGACCTAAGACTGCCATCTTCTGGACAAAATATAAGGTATTGCAGGGGACATTTTTGGACCTGACAATCAAACTCCAAACATCCTTTTACCACCAATGAGAGTGTTACAGTAACTAACATGTCATTTCATACTGTGAAATGTTACAAAAAATAGTCCCTGGTTGACATTGAAAGATAGAAGAAATGAAAATGAAAATTATAGATAAAGTATATTTATTTATTTCAGTGATTAGAATAGAATAGAATGCTTTTATTGTCATTATACACAAGTGCAGTACCTGTGCAATGAGATTGAAGCAATCCCTTTAAAGTGTTGACACAAAATATAAAACTACAAAATATATGGACATAAAATATAAAAATATAAAGTGTAGGTTGGTAGTGCAGAGTGTAATCCTGAGAGCAAATATAAAATTATAAAGTATAGGTAGATAGTGCAGAGAGTGCAGAGTGGAATCCTGAGAGCAACTACAGTATATACATATATAAAATAGCTTTCTTATAAAGTCATACTGATAATTGAAGAGCATGGTAAATATTATTACTATAGCCTTATATTACATTGACTGAGTAGACTTTACAAAACGCAGTGATCATTTAATTTATTTTAATTTATTTAATTTTGCTGGGTCGTCCCAAATTGTATTAGATTGGCATCACATTTTGAAAAGCAAGAAGACACTAAATGTGCTGTGATTGTTTAAACTATCAAAGATTGCCTTCTCCTCCAGGAGGACCAAATGTAACTCATCATCGACATTCAGCTCCAGAGTAACAGCATTTGACAGACCACTCAAACTGGATATTATTGTGTTGCAAATTAAACATTATGGATTTCCCGTTATGAAATAGTTGCACTCTCATGAGGCTCTTTACTGTACGACCACATATTGTAAATCTGAAATAGTACACTCCTCTCTGTGGTGCAGTGAAGAAGCCAGTGGTTGGACTATAGACGGCACCAATATTGGTAAAGACCTTGCTGAACTTTGAGACTGTTGGAGTATTGTAAAGCCCTACACCTTCTGAGTCCGTCAAAACAGCGTAAAATGCCACCTTTGCATTTTCTTTGATGAGACCATACACCCTGCTCTCAGTAGTGTTCACCCTGTCTATTACAGATGCCAGCTCAACTTCTTTAGCTGTGTTCTGAGCCTGCAAGTCATCCATCCTGTGTGTTAGGAGCTGCAGCTCACTGTCACCAACTGCCACTTTGGCTTCTTTGGACAAAAGTTAAGCTGCCTGGTTTTCAAGATCAACCCTCAGCTCCACATTTACTTTTTTTAATTTCTTCCACTTGCTTGTCACTGGCATCAAACTTCCCACAGCTCTTCCAACTGCTCCTTGTTTCCTTTCTTTAGTTCTTCCATTTGCTTCTCACTGGCTCCCAGTCTCTCCTCCATGGTAGTGTGGTTTCTCTTGAGCTCCTCCAGGCTGGTTTTAGTTAGGAGGAGATCCAACTTCTGATCATCTGTCTGCATCTCTGTCTCCCTCAGCTTGACTTCCATGTTCCTCAGCTCCACCTTCTGCTCCACCACCATGTCCCTCAGCATGCTCACCTCCGTCCAAATGTCAGGGCCGGTGTTGGTTTGGTCACGGGGCTTATCAGCAGTGGTATCAGGGTCCAGAGGTTGCTTTTTATCAGGCAGGAAATCATGGCGTTTGGTCTCCCCTGCTTCACTTGCTCTCAGAGGGAGAACACATGAAAAGAGGCAGGGCAGCAAAACCAGCCAAGATAAACCTGTTCTCATTCTGCTGTCTATTAATCAATTTTCTATGAGTGAGAGAACAGGAAAGTTGTGCTGCCTCTTTTTGGTTTTCAAACTGTTCGGCCTCAGCATTAGGTACAACCTTGTCTGCCTATTGATGTTCTATGTTAATGACATTACTGCCAGAAAGTATAATTAACAGGATAAATACTAATACTTTCTTTCGGTTATTGTGTACAGTATATCACAATTTAATAGACTGCATTGTCCTTGGTTAAGAAGGTGTTGTATACTTTTATATATCGTTATGGATGGCTTTGGCCTCTGTATTGAGGTGTAAATGCATTATTTCATGGATAATCCATTTCTTTTATTTGCATATACTAGCTGTAAGATTCTACCAGCACCATTTGGGATTGACATTATATGACCAGACATTTTAACCAGAAGATGGTAACTTTACAATTTTGGCAATATTTTATCGCACAATGGATATGCAGCTTTACATCATTTAAGATGGCACAGAGATGTTCATCACAATGTACTGTACCTGCTAACAGTAGCTATTTCAACCAGTAGATGGCAGCAGAGGATCCCATATAATGCAAAGTTGTAAACATAAACAAAAGCAATACTGGCAAAAAAATAGAGGGATGGAGAAGTGAGAAATAAAAAACCATCACATGAATCTTTGAGGATTTGAGGACATTGTAAGATGATGACAGGGTCTAGCAACTAAGTGGGGCACAGTGAGTGGACACACTGGAGCTGAGGTAAGGGTCATGGTTGCAGAGAAGAGAATAGAAAAACACAAAATTGTGTAAATGTTTTGGTGACACAGGGCTGACTGTTGTGACCGGTCAGCCTGTTGTGCTTTTTGAACACTTGACATAGTCAGTGTTGGACGTCCGTGTGTAGCTTTAAAAAACACACTCATCATGCATTTAAAATAATTGCCAGATATACTAACATGACTGAGGTTAGGGAACAGCTGGTAGTGGTGTCAATTTGTATCAGATAGTATGGCAGCCTGGCACAGCGGCCACTAGAGCAGAGGAGATGCCAAAGATAGCGTTAGGCCTGTGCAGATCACCTACCCATGTTTATTGGTATGCCCACTGTGTGTGTGTGTGTGTGTGTGTGTGTGTGAGATTGTTGGCATCAGTTTGTGATTATTAAACAGAGTGCAGCAGGTGTCTGCCATGAGACTTCTGGCCTTTACGTCATTTCTGGAGCAATCTATGGAGTAAACTAACCATCTTTTTCTTCTTCATTAATTTTGTCTAAGAAAACTTTGCCTTAAAAGTACACAGGTCAGTTTGGATAAATCACAAAAAACAAATCTTTGTACATACCGTTGATTGTATCGAACCATACAGGTAGGCTAGTTTTGTTTTGTATTTGGTGTGTGATGATCTATAAAGCCATATATCATGGTTTGTACCAATACTTTGAAACTTAATCTATTTGACTTATTATGATTTCTCTGTTTCCTGTCAATTTGAGGTTTATCATTGAGGTGGCTAACAAAACTGCCACACAGGCAAAAAGGAAACACACATTCGCTTGTTAGAATAATTATGCATTTTTACGAGGAGAAAAGGTGGGGGAAATGTCCTGCATGTTTAAAGGATTATTTTAATATTTGGGGAAATAACAATGACGTCCTGAAGTCTCTGTTGGTTGTTTGGCAACCTTGCAGTGACAAGTCACAAAAAAGGCCAAAAAAGAGTCAATGCATAACTCATTAATGTTTTTTGCATTTTACATTGTGTATGGATTAAAAAAAGCTAAATATAATATGTTAATTAGTGAGCTTTAGAGGTGCTGATACATTTGGATAGAGCCAGGCTAGCTGTTTCTCTTTGATTCTAGTCTTCTCATCAAACTCTGCAAAAAACATACAGTATTTTATTTTGATGTTTTATGTAGAAATACACTTAAAAGCTTTGCAACTTGTTTTTGTTATTGATGCATTACAGTGTAAAAGAGATGCCACAGCCTGCCACTTGTCACAGTCAGATCAAAGCTCAGAAAACACATAGCTGTTAGGTAGACAAGTAGAACAGATGGATATCCATCACTGCATGGGTGCTTTCAACCATTCTCCTCTTCCTAAACTATTATACAGCACATAAGTAAAAAACAATAAATTTCACTGTGAAGTGTTTGCTTGCTTGCACACACAGATTTATGTAGCCTGACGTACTTCACATTCAGCAGCCTGTGAAGGAATTTGACCTAAACACGATGGCTGTCAGCCCAGGCTTTACTGATTATGTTACAATAATTGGAATCACTAATATGGACTAGCAAGCACCTAGAGGCCATTGATTCTACATTATAAAGGAGACAAGAAAACAATAACAAAAGGCTATTTTATTTGCAACTGTCCTTTAGGCCTATTGATGATAGATGCTCAACTTTACAACAACATGGTCAGTTGTCTGCAAAGAGAAGCAGTCATTTTACTCTTAAAAAAGTCTTAAACTTCTAATCTTATTAAATGCAATATTGTAATTGGATGGTTTAAGGCTTAGGGAGTGTTTATAGTCAAATGCAATTTGGAATCAAAGTGTATACAAAGAGTAAACACACACACACACACACACACACACACACACACAGTAAAAACAGTGTTAGGAAAAGGAAGGGGCGCCTGACTAAATGATGTTTTCCCAGGTGGGCACAATTACCTGTGTGGTGTGTGTGTGAGAGTTTCTGTGGGTGCATGCACACAAGCCTCTGAATGTGTGTGTCTGTGTGGGCATTAGAATTATCCACATGTTGTTTTTAGAGGATTCCGGTCTATTACAATTAGGAAGACATGAATCAAAGTCAGACTCCACTTACAGGTAGAGAACCATTAGCTGAGCAGCGGAGAGTCAGACAGTGTCCTGATGCTTTTCTTATTATTACCACTTAGAATAATACTGTGCAGACAACTATGATACCTAAACTGCGTTTGGGTTTATTGAACAAGTGGCTATTCATTCGCGGTTAGAGCAGAGCACTCACAAAGCCAGAGGGAGCAGGAGGATGATGGGTCACTGCATAGGGGAGCAGAACACAAGCTCTCACTGTTGAGTCATGGTGTTTATGAGAAGGCTAATCCTTAGTGAGTCAAAAAAGCCAGTGCCGGTATATATGTGTGTAGGCACATGCCATGTGCAGGATTTCACTGAGGCAGTGATGCAAACACCTGCTTTAGTGCTTATCAAATCAGTGAGTGTGTATGTGTGGCCTTGTGTGTGCCCCTGTGAACTGGCGAACGTGTCTCATTATAAGCTGAAATCACTCACAGGTGACTTTGTTTATTTGATCTCAATTAAGCCTCCGCCTCTTCCCACATGGAAATTTGACCAAGACTTAAAAAAAAAAAAAAATGCACTTTTCTATTAATTCCAAACAGCGGTCCAAGGATTGTGGTGAAAATGCCAAAGAAGAAGAGGAAAAGAAACCGATTTGTCAAAACTGTGCCAGCCCTGATGGCTGTAACAACATGCCATTTTTATCCACTCCACCAAAACGGGAACACCTCAGAATACCGAGCACACATGGGCTCAATTATTATCCCAAGGAATTCTGCAAAAAGTAAAGTCGGCAATAAGGAAAATATTCCTCTAATCTGGGGTCTTCCTCAAACTGGGTGTGATGGAAATTTAGGGGGTCCCCGTTTTAATTGGGTCCAGATTCGACCACCCTATTGAAATGGCCTGGACAGTTTTTTTAGACTTGGACTTTTTTGGTTGTACGTGAATAAATGTCAGATTTTTCTGAGGGGGTTTCTGCAAAACCAGATCAAACTGCCCCAGTGTTATAGGAAGCAGATGGACAAGACCAAGAAAAGAAAACAGTGAGTCCCATAAGAGAGAGGTTCACAGTGAATTACACAAAAAGTTAGCATGACAGAAGAAAATGTGAATGTCTCAGCCTTATCAAACAAAATGTGAATGCAAGAATTAAACTCATACTCATACGTATATTTAGAGGAGCATATTCTGATCTGAGTTTAACATGCAACGTTACACGTTTAATACCATGAAAACCACTCCACACACACACACACACACACACACACACACACACACACAGGTAGTTTGACAGATTTATCTGGGGAATGGAGAGACACAACTCACAACAGCCCTTTCTTCCAATGACAGCTCTGTGAGGCCGCATTGATAGGAAAATTACAGTACTGTAGTACACTTAGCAATGGGAGGGTGAAAATTGAGTAACTGGCAAATTGAGATTAAGAAAGATATTTATTTCCTGTTTAATAAAAACCTTAGTATATAAGTCTTCAATAGAGCAATGTTCTCTTAAGCCTTGTAATTCAGAGTAACGTTGTAAAATATAACCATTTCCAGTACAAAGTCCAAATCCAGTGTTGCTTCACAGTGTATATTTGTTGGAAAAGTTAACAGTATTCTTTACAACACTGTGAGTCAACTGTATCAGAATCTATTTTCTGTGCAAATAAGTGTTCACAGATATCCAATCCATGAAATGAAATAAAATATTAAATACATTTCTAATGACACCATCATGTATTTTTCCTTTAATATAATTATATTTCATATTACTTTTATCTTATTCCCTTTCAGTCTTGGGTTTAGTAAATTTCAATTATAAAAGGTATAATGGGTCATTAGTAACATTTGGGCATAGAAAGTTATAGTGTAACTAATTAATCATTAACTGATCATGTTTGCTTGTCCACACACTGTGATACAGCAGGCACTAAAGACACATTTTATAAATTGTCATAATTTTCAGCACAAACTTCCCCTTATCCAAGCTTTCTGATAAAGTCATGTCAGTCTCATTTATAGTGCCAAATTATCTGACATAATTAATTATACCAGGTCCTTTTTATAGAGCAAGTCTACAATATACTACTCATTAATATTCATTCTTATAATATTCACTCAATGAGCAATCCTACTTGCCCATTCTGGAGTTATGACCTCATGGCTGCTGATTGGCTCTTCATTGTCACTGTTGGTAGCAAGCTGGACTAGTGGCTGCTGCTGAGGAGCTATGAAAAAAAAGTTTGATTCATAAACATAAAAGCTTTAGAGCGTGACTTTCTCATATAAATAAACGTCCGTTACATTCAAGCCATTGCCAAATGAGTTTCTACACAGCTAATTAAGCCTATCAGCTCTAAAAAACTGTCCTTATTTCTCAATATGGCTCAGAAACTGGTGTTGTCCAGCAACTTTTGCTCTGTAGTGGGCTGCATGAATGTAGCCTAGCGCTAGAGAACAGTGGGCTGCAAGAAAAAAATATATAAAAAGAGAGGGCTGCGAGTGCAGGCAGCCTGGGGACAGCTTCCATAATATATTTCAACTATGATTTTAACTCAGTACCGTGACCAAAGAAACAGACAAGCCCATGGTGCTCCCAATTTGCCAATTCAGCCCTGTGATGTTCTCATTTGGTGTTTGCAATGACCAGACATTGGTTGAACTATTAGTACTTTACTGTGATAACATGTCATACATACAGCCTTTGACTACCGATAATATACCGGGCTTAGTGCTAAGGTTATATATACCACGTATGACGCAGTCGTACCACAATACATCGCTGTCGTAAACATCACGCTAATGTTGTAAACCTTAAACATTACAGGAAAAAATTGCATCCCATTAATACAAATTTTACTGGTTGAAACTAGAAAATATAACAATGACTCTCTTAAGTACTAACAAAAGCACACAGTTACAAATTTTACAGTAACTACTAATTGAAGGGAATTATGAGAGTGCAACAAATGTTTACACATGCTGACTCAATTCATGTGCAAATGAAGTGATCCAATACCTGTGTGGATAATTGATGTGTTACTGTAGAGTGTAGATGATAGAAAGCAGCACAGAGGGCATCAACTCAAACACTGAAGAGTATAGATCAGAAATGACCTTGTTTTTCCTCACTATAGAGAGCCAAAGTCATGCCCTTTAACTTTCGGTCAATGGGTCCTATCTTTTAAAATCATATGAATGGGATAATAATACATTTTTTGGTTTGGTTTGAATTGAGCCATGCATTTCACAAATTGTGTGTGCATTTAAAAGAGTATTTTACATGTCAAGAGATAAACAATTGGATGTAAAGAAGTTAAACAACATTAGGTTTTGTGTGAGATTGTTCAGGGAACTACATCTCTCGTCTTGATCAATACACGTCCCCAGAGAAATATCTCCTTTGTCTCCTTGTGGAGCTTTACCGTCTTATTCCAATACAAAGGCAGAAGTATCAAAAGAGGTGAAAACCATTAGAATTCAGGTCATGTGTCAATGTGGTGACATCTGCTAATTACGTATTTTCCCATAGCATTTTACTTTACTATCTTGCAACAAACTGTGACATTCTTGACATGTAAAATCGTTTTTATTTTGAAAAACATCATATGTGTAATCCAAGGCATAAGTTGATCAGGACCAGAAAATAGTTTGTCTTTTGCCATTGACCACCGTTTTATTTTTTTTTCGAAGATAGGTCCCATGGAGGCAAACAAAAGGAGCAGGACTTCAGTTCTCTATTATCAAGTTTTTTTTTAATTGATCAAAACTCATTGGCTTTTCCAGTTCTACAGTATATTTTTATTGCCCAACCAGACACGGTTACAAAAGTTAAAACAGCTTCAATAAAACTCAATCGAAAGGTCAAACACTAAAAGGGCTTTTCTGCTGTGGTTTCATGTTGATGCCACACAGTTTCCTTTCGGCTACATTTATAGCTGTCCAGAGCAGATCATCAGCCACATTCGTAGAGTTGACAAGAATCAATTAAAAAAATTCAATTTGCAGAATCAGATATACCTTTGCTTCTTTTAAACACCAAAGGCTTTTGTAGCATGTTAGCTGTGTAGCTCCATTTATTTTACGTCCCCAAAACAGGAACGGTTTGCGGACAGTAATGAGACAGGAGTCAATGGTACAAATATGTCTTTTGAATAAACTGTGTGAGGTTATAGTGACTGGGCTAACAAACTTACTAGCTATAGATAGAGAGTGTCCCCTTTGTGGCGAAATAGCATTAGCACGACTACTAGCTAATAGCCGCTCATTTGCCAGCAGCGAATAGTCCCCGTGTCGCCACCTTTTTTTGTAAAGACGAGTAGATTAATTTTGCTGTGTCACTTTCTGGTGTGACAAGGCCTTAAGATTAGGGAAGAAAGACACCTCTAAAAGGTGAGACAGTAGAAAAAATTAGCAATTAGCAATTCTATATTCTCAAGCTACTTTTATGAGGGAAAGAAAAAACTCTCTTGTTCACACAATTACACTATACTATTTAATAAAGAAGCACAGAGGGCCATCTTCTCTCGTATGCCTGCCTTAAATTTACACAGATGTATGAGTCTATAGGTTTTGAATATGCTTAGGTGTACATGAGGGCACTTTAACTAGACCCCACAAGTTGAGTTTCATCAGCGTGCAAGAGTGCTCTGTCTGGAGGAAAAACACAAAATTCACCCTCACTCTCCATCCCGTTTTCTCTATATGCCATTTGTCCACCTTGGTACTCTGATGCCCTTCCGGAGAGCAGGGTATCAGCTTACTTCCCCAGTGGCCCCCAGCTCCCTCCATCATGCATATTTAATGGACACACTCGTGCAGCGGACAAATGATTTTTATTTTTGACAGGGGAGGGCTGGCTCCAGTTACATAGGGATGAGGAGGGAGAGAGCGAGTGTGCACGATGAAGAATGCACACACACACAAGACCAAGAAGGAAAGTCAAGAATGACCAAGCTATCCCCTAAGTGCTTGAAGACCATCTTCTAAACATTCATATAGACAGCCTTATTAGACCATGTATCACTCACTCACACACACACACACACACACACACACACACACACACACACACACACACATGGATTATGATGGGCTGAAGTCCAGGATGATGAAAGAGGCAAGAAGCCCACCAAGGCCTTCATTAAACCAGGATTAGATCCAGTCTAAACCCATTAACTCTGGCTTAAAACCACTTTAATTCCAATCAAATCAGAATTAGAAGTCACTGTGAGACTGTGTGCATACATTGTGACAGTCTGCTGTATGTTAAACTGTCTAACCATAATCTCTCCTGCTGGCGCTGTCCCTGATTCGTTCATAACAAGAGGAGAGATATCAAAGAGTACTCTTAATAGAAACCACAGTAGTACCAATACAGGCATGGTCTCTTTCCTTTGAGCTGAAGGGAGGATATATAGACATTGGGGAACACAGAAGGAAATTAAAAGAATAGTTCGACATTTTGGGAAATGCTTATTGGCTTTAGATGAGAGGATCTTCTGCCTACCAAGAAATAGCTCTGCACATACAATCTCAAATTGTCATTACAATGTGTTAATTAGTGAGCTTAAGAGATTCTGGTAGGCATATTTAGCACTTTAGGACAGAGGCAGGTCATTTTGCCCTGTTTCCCGTCCGGCTAAACTAATTGCCTGCTGGCAGCTTCATATATACTGTACAAACATGACAGTGGTATTGATCTTCTTATATACCTTGGTAAGAAAGCCAATAAAGACATTTTCCATATGGTCAAACCATATAGAGTTGACAATAAGAACCAAAGTAGGAATAAATGCTGTGTTTTGAGTAAGATTTGACTGAAGAGAAAGAGTTTGTGAGATGTTTGAAGCCCTCACATTTCAAATATTATGTATTCTAACGCAGCTTTTTATGAAGAGTTTTGTAGCCAGTCTTTGGAAATGAACAATGTTAAACCTATCAAAAGCCTACAATATGATTATTCCTTAAACTAAAGCCTGAATAAAAAGTAGAAACATAAGTTAAATAAATGTAATTTGTTAACTTTCCACATCGTGAGAGAAGAAATAATGGAGAAGGAGAAAACGTTAGACAGGTTAGCTGAAAGAGCATTCCCAGGTGTGACCACAGCATTCCCTCCATACACTCCACAAACCACTGTGTGTGTGTGTGTGTGTGTGTGTGTGTGTGTGTGTGTGTGTCTGGTTTGTAGATCATAGCCAAACTGGAGCTAAACTTCATTCCTGCAGCCAATAACAACAACTTCAAGCGTGCACACATCCAAACACAGACTTGGTTAAACACATTTCCACTCAGAGAGGTGACAAGTGAGGGTAAAATGATTTTCAGTTGAACAAAATTTAGAGTGACAAAATTGCTTGAAATGCCCTGTCAGCATGCATCGTTGGGAAGTGGGTGTGTTTTGGGTTGGGTTGTGTGAGTGAGTTTGTAGCAATGAACGTGTGTGAGGCTTTAATCTTTCCTGTCGGTATGTAAGGACATTAGCTCAGCTTCACCCCCCCCACCACCCACTTCTCTTAATCCTCTCTCCCTGTTATAAGCTTCAATTTGGAGCCGGCAATGAAAGAGACTTGGCTTGATATCTGCTGAAACTGTGTGTGTGTGTGTGTGTGTGTGTGTCATAGGATTGACTGTATTTGCCTAAATATTGAGTATGTGCTTGTATATCTGCATGAGTGTGTATTTAATTATGTTAATGAGTGTGTGTGTGTGTGTGTGTGTGTGTGTGTGTGTGTGTAATGCGAGCTTCTTTGTGACACAGCAGTTGGCAGATAGACGGGACTAAGTTACCCAAGCTCCCTTGGGGCATCCACATTGTGATGGGCTGTCTGGGGCAACCCAGTGGTATGTACAGGGGGGTGTGTGTGGGTGTGGTGTGGGTGTGGGTGTGGGTGTGTGTGTGTGTGTGTGTGTGTGTGTGTGTGCGCACCCTGACAAGGAAACATGATGGTTCAGGGATGACAGGAAAGGAGGATGACAGCCTGAGGCAGAAAAATAGGTGAAATAAAATTTGAGGTAAGAAAGAGAGAGGAGATGAGAAGGATGAAAGAACAGCAATGAGAATGTGATGAAATTAAGACAGAACAGTACATGTAAAAATAAAAAAACTGCTAGAGCTGAGAAACAGACTGTCCTATACAACACTTTAAAATAATTGATATGAAAGTGAATTCAAGATAGAAAAAGTAGCTTCCTATTACTCCCAAAAAAATATTTTTCTCTGCATAGTTGCTATTGTTGTATTTAAAAAAAATAAAACTCAAAGGGGTATTTACTGACTTAATTTGAAGACTTGTTGCTCTGTTTCTGCTGGATGTTTAACTAGGAATCTGTTTGCTAACTCATTCCTAATAACTTTACATGATCAGTCAATGTAGTTTTCACCTGTCCCCAAGAACCCAACACAAAATGAATGCTGCTTTACAGAGATCACTAAAATACTTCTTTAAAATCTTCTTTTGATCATTTGTTTTTCATAAAAGTAAAGTACTTTTGATGGAAATACAATATTGAGTTAGCCTTGATATTGTAGGCTGAACGCAGGAGCAGCTGCTGAATGTGACAAAACAGATGGCACAGGTACGAACACCCCCAGCCCCCCCACCCACCCTCCTCTCCCCCCTCCCCCACAGGTTTGTGGCACTATCTTTGTGGCACTATCTTTGTCATTGTCATAATGCATTCCCTAGCCCCTTACCTTAACCATCACAGCCAAATGCCTAACCTTAACCCTTACCCTAACCCCCCCACACACACACACACACACACACCTGATGTGATAAATTAGTTATGCACACCCACCTGTCGGGGTAAGATACGAATGAACAAGGAAGAGATTTAATGGCTGTTTTACATACCCATTATCTTACTTTCTCTCCTCTTGCCCAGCCTTGTTCTCTCTCCATCTCCCCTCTCACTGCCAGCTCCATTCAGCCCAAGCTAGTTATTTGAATGAGAGGAGCAGACCACCCTGGGGAGAAATGGGGGGGGGAGATCACATTACTCCCAAAAATGTAGAGGGCCTACAAAAGGACCATGAGACATTGGGGTGAGAGAGAGAGAGGGCGGCAGAGAGGGGGAGAAATCGGAGAGCACATGAAAGAGTGCATTAGCGAGGGGGGGAGGGAGAGATTGATTGGGCTGGAGAGATGAGGGAATGGATAAAGAGTGGTGGAGGTGAGACACTTTCTTTTTTATTATAATTAATAATCATACACTTTTGCATTCAGCATTGTATGCATTTACACCTGGTTACTGTATTAAGCTCATTTTCAATCTCTGTTTTAGTCTGAGTTTGAGATATTCTTCTAACTGTATTGCATTTTTGTATTTTGGTTTAAATATTTACATTACAAAAGGGAAATTACAGTTTTATACAACCTGGGGCTGGTTTTTGTAGTTTTTGTCATCATTCCTCTCAGTAATAATTGTTCTCATTATATTATTTGCTGAGATCTGTTGAGTCTGCTGAGTCTGACAATCATAGGGATTTTAATAGAAAACCCAGTGTAGCCAAACTACGAACATGCATTTAATTGGCTTTTCTAACAATATCCACGCTTATAGGAACCAAAGCAAGGTAAAACTGTGCAATTATAATTAAGCAATAAAGGCCGAAAAAACATTGCTGACCTGAGGCATGAGAGTGATATTTTTAGTGCACTATACTATGTCGGAAACCCACCTGCACACACCTTAGTCAAGAGTAGACTTAATAGTTCATTTTCGGTTCATTGAGTTTGTTGACCTTTTGAACAGTAACCAGATACATTATGACACATAACTTTTGTTTTATATATCAGTTACCCCCACCAAGAAGGTTATGTTTTTATTTGGCTTGTTTATTTGTCTGTCAGTAGAAAGTAGAATTATGTACTGTCCCGCGGTCTGTTGCAAGAAAGTAGAATGAAGATATCCAGGATAACTGAAAAAGCGCAGCTTGACTTGTGGTGATCCGCATATTGCGGCTTAATCGGTTGCACGATTGCCAAGCCAGGATGAGAAGGTGAAGCTATGTCTTTCCATACTCACATCAAATCCATCACCAAATCTGCCTTTTTATCTCAAAAATATCTCCAGACTCCAGCCATCACTCTCTGCCTCTGTGGCAGAAACCCTCATACATGCTTTCATTGCCTCCCATTTGGACTACTGCAATGGAGTCCTGTCTGGGGTCCCCAGCAAGAACCTAGACAGGCTCCAGTATGTCCAAAACTCTGCCGCCAGGGTCCTCGGCAACACCAAGACCTGGTAGCACATCCCGCCAACCCTCATCCACCTTCACTGGCTTCGTATTTAATCCTGCATCAAACTTAAAATCCCTCCACAGTACTTCTCCAACCATCCACCCCAAAACCTGCGGTCCGCAGACGCTGGCCTGCTCTCCACTGCCAAATACCAGACTCTGTACCTTCAGAGAAAGAGCCTTTAGTGTTGCAGCACCATCCTTTTGGAACATCCTCCCTGTAGATATCCAAAATGGTACATGCCTGGACATTTGAACATGGACATTTGGAACCCCTATATAAATAAAAGGTATTATTATTATTATTATTATTATTATTATTATTATTATTATTATTACTGTAACACATCCTGTACTAACATAACAGCTAACATAACCCAGGCAACAATCACATTTGCTCCAAAAATGACATTTTTAGGCACCCCTCAACCTCCTCTGCCATGTTTACTGATCCCGGCATAACAAATAGAAACAATAGCCAAAACTATGCATGAATGCATGAATGTGACTCATACACACATTTGCAAATCCTGCAAACTGCTTATCACAACGATCGCTATCTAGAGTATCTATTCAAGTTAATGTATACCTATGTATACTATCCAGTATGACTCAGCAACATAAGTGTTGATGTGAAACAGTAGCTCAATGGAGGCTGATGGCTTAAGACCTTCATCTCATTAAAGTTACACAAAAGGTAGTGATTCACACACATAAGGTCATACATAGCTTTGTCACACAACTGATGTCATCTTCTCTTTCGCACCTGCGCTGCATCAAGGAAAAAAACTCAGGTCTTTCCTTGTTGTTGCTGTCAGATTCTACAATCAGCACGGCTCCCAGACCACATGGACAAAACACACACACACACACACACACACACACACACACACACACACACACACACACACACACACACACACACACACACACATATATACACTTTACCCCCTATCCCTTGCTGCTGCAACAGTGTGAATTTCCCCATTGTGGGACTAATTTAGGATTTTGAATTTTGAATCTTGAATCATTCACAGAAGTAACTGCATTCTTTCCTGAAGCTGCAGTTTACAACAAATGTCTTTAGGAGGCACTGTGTGTCAGGGCTTTAGGATTTATCTGAAGTGTAGCTCTTTCTATCGCCTTCATTGACATTTAATGATAATTATAACTAGGGTCACACCAGGGGCAGATGCGCACACACACATATATATATATATATATATACACACACTGCCTGGTTAAAAACATGAAGACATTAGCAGTAACTTGATGCTGAGTGAGTATTGATCTACTCTCAGGGGGCTTTGAGAGTGAGAGAACACTAGACAGCACTTTATCACAGCACTTGACCATCTAGGCTGGTGTGTGTGTGTGTGTGTGTGTGTGTGTGTGTGTGTGTGTGTGTGTGTGTGTGTGTGTGTGTGCGTGCATCTCTGTGTCTTTGTGTTAGAGGGAGGATGATGGAGATTTAACTACACTTTTTTACGTAGAGATTTTGTAGAAAACAAGAATAGAAACTTAACCTGTCAAACCTGTCTTTGAAATCCAGTCTCATTTTGTTCTTACACATTTTAAACTTGTACTTCACTCATTACTAAAATGCAAAATTTGATTTTTGCTTCCTTTTCCTTCCATCCATTCATTCATTAATTCATCCATCCTTCCTTCCTTCCTACACCATCTTTACCAATATCCTCCTGTGCGGTCCTAACTGACACATTCAATCTGCATCTATACCATTATAAAGACCAGACTGAGTAGTAATCAGGCCTATGTGTGTGTGTGTGGGTGTGTGTGTGTGTGTGTGTGTGTGTATGTGAGTGCGTGCATGCGTGTGTGCGTGCATGCGTGCGTGTGTGTGTGTGTGTGTGTGTGTGTGTGTGTGTGTGTGTGTGTGTGTGTGTGTGTGTGTGTGTGTGTGTGTGTGTGTGTGTGTGTGTGTGTGTGAGACCAGTAGGGATTTCATGATTATGATTGCTGAGGACACATGCTGCTCAAATTCTTCAATGATTGCCTCCAAACGAAACAGAAATGCCAAACAAAACAATAAAGCCTTCGAGAGAGAGAGAGAGAAATGACAACATCATACTTGGTCTGTTTCTTGAAGATATCCAGACCACAATAACATGAGCAAAAAGTGACCAAAAGGGACCTGAAAACAGGGAGCAGATGGAAAAAC
The DNA here is from genome assembly GCA_013375575.1 of Percina caprodes. Taxonomy (NCBI): domain Eukaryota; kingdom Metazoa; phylum Chordata; class Actinopteri; order Perciformes; family Percidae; genus Percina; species Percina caprodes. The sequence goes on from JABXJD010000222.1 coordinate 589,369, forward strand.
AACCACATAAAAGTGCACACGTGGTGGCCGGGTTGGCCCAGTTGGTAGAGCAGGCGTGTACATATACATAGAAGTGTATGCCTCAATGCAGAGGTCAAGGGTTTGAGCCTGAACTGTGACAATTTCCTGCATGTCTTCCCCCTCTCGCTCCCCGTACCTAGTTGTCATGTCCATTGAATGTGGAAAAGCCCAAAATGCATGTTTTTCCATGTGTGTGTTCTTATATCTATACATTACTCTATGTACGCAGTACTTGTGGTGTGCTTGCCCCGTATTATTACATTTTATGCTTGTTTTCACCATACTGTCACATACAGCTTTATCTAGTCATCCATTTATATTGGAAAATCGTTCCTCATCACACACAACACACACACACACTCCTCAGAAGCCAAGCCAAATCAAACTACGCAGGTGCTGGTACAGACAGACAGTTACTGTATGTTATCTGTCTCAAACCTTAAGGCCATTGGCACATCTCCCTGCTTATCTCTCTTGTATTCTTTCTGATTGTATCTTAACTTGATATCTGCTTACTGTTTTGGCTCCAGTTCAGAGCCATGTTGTCACTGATCACCACGAGATGACCTGCCTTTGATCTCTCAATCCTGATTTATTCATTTTCAGCATCT